>PISX010008045.1:18170-84884 GCA_004024625.1 Mellivora capensis | reverse complement strand
TCTTAATATGTGAAAATATCATGTAATTGTTCAAAGATGAAAGTCTCCCCACAGTTCAAGTTCCATCACAGTGTGATATTTTTCTTTATTTAAGTGAAGTAAATGTGGCAATTATCACAACATAAAGAAGATGCTTCGTTTTAATCTACAGACGTGCTCTGCTCGCTCCCGACGAGGTCCCCCCACAATTCTCCCCATGCAGCAACAGCTCCCTTGTTTACCCAAATAGAGCAACTTCTTGGGTGTGTCTTCAATCGTTTTTCATAAATCGGGAGGAAAGTGTGTTCCTTTCCCTCCGGGAAGGCCTCACAGAGCTCTGTCTTTCTTATGATTCTGCCATGTCTGCTTGAAATCGTGTCCGGGGTCCGTGATGCTCTGGAGGGCCTGCTGGGCAAGGGCGGGGACAGCAAGGCTGTGTCACGTGGGGAGCAGGGGACAGCAGTGTGCCCCATGCTGCCGGCCTTGTGAGCAGGTCCCCTTCTGGGACACAGAGCCCGTGGCTGGATCAGAAACCAGGGCCTGGAGCAGCAGAGTCTGGGGTCCTGACTGGCCAGCAGAGGCCCTGCAGGGGCCCACGGCCTCCACGAGGGCCGCCCTGCACCCATCGCTCCCAGGGCCCCGCGTCACTCTGGGAAAAGCTAAACACTTGCCTTCGTGTTTTGAAATGCTATAGCCGAGACTATTTATGAATGGCTAAACACAAAAGCACTTAAGCCATCAGCTCTGTGACAGAAAGGGGGAGATGGCAGAGGGTGGCCACCCCACGTCAGGAGGCCCTGGCCCGGGGCTCCACTGGGTATGGGGCTACAGTCCCCAAGGTGGCTCAGTACAGGTTCCCAGCTAGATGTGGGCCAGCCCCGAGGTGAGGGCCCCCAGCCAAGAGTCCCACGTGCTGCGAGGTTCAGGCTCCCATCGCCTGGGGCTCAGAGGATGCCAAGTGGGGACGCACAGGCGAGTGAGCTCTCTGGGCCCCCAGCTGCTCAGAGCCCGGCTCGAAGACCAGGCATGGCTCTGGGGAGGGGGCAACCTTTCCTCACACAAGACCATGAATTGGTTCTGCCATCAGTGGCGTCCTCGGTCCCTGGGTTGAGAGGTGGGACCCAGACCTGTCCATCCCAAGAGGTGGGGGGTGAGAGAGCTCTGATGGGGGAGGGCGAGCGGCAGACGTTGGGTAGTTCCTGAGCTCGTCGGCTCCTGCCATTCCGGAGCCTGCTTCATGGGATGAACATCCACCATGACTGCTCTGACCTCCCCTGAGAGTGTGAAGTCCAGTAGCCGTCCCAGCACACACTCATTATTTTATTTTATAATGAACAGAATCTAACAGAATGGGTTTAATTCGCAAACATGCATATTTTAATTTTGAAGATGGATAATCTTGAGAATGTTTTTTAGTACAAATGGTTATTTTGCCAGAAACCACACAGCATCCATCATGCAGAGACGGCCACAGGGATTGAAGCCCATGGGCACCTCATTTCTATTGGGTGGGATCTTACAGAGACCGGTCTACAGGGCAGGCTGGTGACCCCGGAAATCCAGCCCCATCTTGGAGGCAGCCTGTGTGTCCTGTCACTCTCAGGGGCTCTGGACCAGATGGGTCCATCACTGCAACCTGGTTCTGGAGTTTGTGTCTGGCCCAGGACCGCAGGACGCGGGTGCTGATGTGGAAGGACCAGCCCGGGCCGCTGAGACATTGCATGAAGACCTGGGATGCTGTGCCTTCTCCTGGGTTTCTCTTCACAGTCTGAGCCTTCCCAAGAGGAAAGCAGGAAGCGAGTCCCTTCGCCAGTGTCCTGGCTGGATGGACGTGGGCAACTGTGTCCTGGATGAGGGAGAAAGGCCAGAATTCAGTCCTGGAGAAGGGAAGCCTGTTAGTGTCTGAGGGTGATGCCTCCTATTTCTGGTGAGACCAAGTGAGACCAGTGGCATCCACAGGGTCTCCTGGTGAGGGGCCTGCCAGCCTGTCCTCGGGGAGAACGGAGCTGGGTCTGGGCACAGGGCTGGCGTCTGGGCCACCTCGCTGGGACAAGGCAGTGATTGTCTGAATTGGGAACAGCTCCGGACGGTGTCTGATCCCTGGACTTCTCAGTCTCAAGGAGGAAAGGGGGTGTGAGGTGTCACGGGGGGACCCCAGAGCCGGTGACAAAGGAAGAGCAGGGCTGGGGGAGAGGGGGCCGTGTACGACATGACCTCATGTGCAAGAAAGTTGTGTGAAATGTATGTCCTAGAAGATTTTTCAAGTTTATGTTGAAAGTCAGGGAATATTACAGAGAGTTGAGGCTTAACCCTCAACATCTAAGATCTGCCTGCATTGAAAACCACAGTGGCGAGCGTCCTGAATGAATTAAACTCTGATTTTGGGACATCATGTGTAAGAAAGTGTAGTACAGTGGAAATCTGTGGGTCTTAGCCACCGACGGGCCCGTGTCATGGCCCGGGTTTAGCCCTCAGTTTGGGCGCCTGTGTGTTAGTCCTGTTTACACGGGACCCGAGCAAACGGATCAAGTTGTCTGTTTCCAGCAGGCAGCCCGCCTTTCCCACGGACGGCAGCTTTGACGGCGGCTGGTGGCCGGCTGCAGGCCAGAGCGGGCCGCCCCGGGGCCCTGGCGCTCCTCTGGGCGGGCGTGTCCCCTCCGGCCCCGTCTGTCCCGAGATAACCCTAGGTGGTCCCTTTCAGTGGCAGTGCCATATAATTCTGGCAAATTAATGTCATGCAGGACAAGTTTTCACAGACTCCTCATCCATTACTGAATAATTTTTCTCAATAAGAGCACTCCGAAAGTCAAACAAAGCCCGCGTGCAGTTCAGGGAAACGCTGTGCTGAGTGCATCAGGTTTATTTTTCTGGCGAAGAAAATAAACTATTACTTTGACTAATAACTTCAGTGGAATGCAGGTCAGGAGCGCCGCGCGGTGCGCCCTGCCAAAAGAAACGAGTGCCCGTGGTCCCCTCCCGATCGCACTGCGCCTGTGGTCACGCAGACGGGCCTCTGGGCCTGGCCTGTGTCAGCAGCGGAGATCTATGGACTCCGGGTGGGAGAAACCCGCCGCGGTTTCTCTGGGTCTGGACACACACAAACAACTACAGGAATCTGTTAGGAAAATACGTCGTTCTCCCAGGAAACCTGCTGGTGCTCAGGCTTCACCTTGAGAGAGCATTTGATATTTTAACTGGGGGGAACCCGTGCAGACAGCGTGTCCGCTAACAGTGCTTTGGAACGAGAAGTTTCCCTGAGAAGTGGAGCTTGCTCTAAAGGATGCATTTTGGTTGTTGTTGGAGAAGAGAACCGAGAAGCCCCTTGGCAAAGGCCCTGCATAGTCTGGCTTCCCGGGCAGAAGGCTCCGGGGGGTACGTGGCCCTCCTCGCCATGTGGCCTACGTGGTTTTCATTTTTCTTTCTGGAAAACTCCCTCCTGGGTTATTAAAAATGGGATACAACCGGAGAAGTCTTAGAGACACATCCTGGTCGGAGACCCCGGGTGGGCTTCGACAGCAGGCTGCGGCGACGGCCGTGCGTCCCTCTGACAAGTAACACGGCTTCCTCCAGGTGTGACGACTCAGAAACGTCCCGCTTTGGAAGTTCACAGTGTGTTCATTGAAACACTGATCTTTTCGTAGTTTATAGGCGAGAATGTAACAAGTTTATATTCTTCTTCCACTTCACAGCCTCTCCCGAGTGTTTCGATGATAAAAATGTAACCTTTAGCACCGTTTGCACTGCTTGCCATCGGTTTGTGACCATCTGCTATGACCCTGTGTTGTTGGTGCTCCTATGCGTGTATTTATGGAGGTTTTTGTTCGACCAAAACCAAGTTTTGAGGGGACTGGAGGTATGTGAGTGAAGCCCACGAGCTGTCAGAGCAGGACCGGCAGAGCGCAGATCTGAGACCAGGCGGACCCACAGCGGGAAAAACACTAGCTCCTTGTGCCGGTCGCTCTGGACCTTTCTTCTTCTTCTTCTTCTTCTTCTTCCTCTTCTTCTTCTTCTTCTTCTTCAGTTTTTTGTTTTTGTTTTTGTTTTGTTTTTCCTTTTGAAAACTGATAAACCTGGGGCTTACTCTATATATCATATACAGTTCCCTTTACTGCTTACCTTTCGGGAATTCTCTGGGACCCTCCAGAGCCAGCAGCTTACAGGTAATAGGACTTCCCACCGACTAACACTCGCATGTTCAGAGCCCTTGGAACCAGAAGCAGTGTCTTTAGAATCCCGCAGGTGAGCCCCTGAGGTGAAGGGCAGCAGGCGTCTGGCCCGGGGCCAGGGGCGGGACGCTGTGGTCCGGACCACGAGCAGTGTCTGTTCCGGGAGCAGCACCCCTGGGTGTCCTGCTGCTCACGTCACTCCCACTGCGGCCAGAGCAGGGACCAGGAATCAAGAGGATGATGTCTCTCCTGTTTTGCTCCTTTGTGAGGAGGCCAGAATGATGCTGACATACGGGGTTTGCAGGTCCCCCCCAAACAGGGTAGCGAATGGCACATTCCCTGAAACATAATGTGCTGCAGAGACTCCAAAGGGAATCCAGCTCCAGGAGCTTGCCCCGATGGCAGATCGAATGGGCTGCCAGCTGCGACAGTGTGATGTCATCACCACCGAGTAGCACACGCCGGTGCCATATCTTTGCTTCTGTAGAAGCAGGTGACGTGAGATAGGCACTGAGCTTCTCTCTTAGAATAGACAGACACCCTCATTCTGAAAATACCCTAACCCTCATGAAGGCCTTGGAAAGGGACAGAACATGGGATAATTAGCAGAGAAAATGTGTATTTTCCTACAGGTGTGCATACAGACAGGAGTTGAACAAGTGCTATAGGAAGTGACAGTCCCAGAGTCTGGGCCATCCAGGTGGTGGGAGCAGTGCAGACAGAGCCTTGTCTGGAACTCAGAAGCTGGGGCCACCTCTCTCCCAGGATCAGAGACCAAAGAGGCACGACTCTGCCGGGGTGTACTGATCGCGAGAGCAGAGGGGGCCCGTGAAGCAAGAGGGGTGTCACCACAGCTCCACCTGTCCGCCGTGTCCTGGGAGCCATGGTCCAGCTGGGGGGGGCAGGGCTGTGTCCATTGCTGACCACTCGGCCTACTTGTGCATCTCCACATGGTCCCTGGGCCACCAGGAATGGACACATCTAAAACCCATAGTGAGTAAAGCACGAGTCATGTCGCCCACAGGATAAAATACACACGCACACATGCTTTTAGCTTTCGAGAAATAATTAAAACTAAGGCTGTTCCTTTAGCCCAGCCATTAACGTGCTCTCCCAGTCAGGCCTCTGGAAGGCAAACCACCCCACCCTTGGTGTGGATGCTGCCACAGGCCCTGAGCATCCCAGTGCTCCCAAATGTCCATGACGCCAGCCAGGGAGGCACACAAGCCTGCCCCTCCTTCTGCGGGCCCTGCCCTCATGTTCGGTCACAGCCGCATAGCTGTCTCTCAGTGACGGGGCACTTGCCGGGTGTTCCTGCCCGGTGGGAGTGAGGTGTGTCCCCCACAGGAGGGAGTCACCAATGAGTTTTGAGGGCTGGGACTGGACACACTGCCACTTCCTGTTTCCAAGTCTAGACACAAATATTGCTGCTGTTGAGTAAACAAACATAAAATCATTCCTGGGTGAGGACCTGGTGGCAAAGCTCTTCCCAGGCCGTCCTTCCCAGTTCCCGGGACACCTGCTGTGGACGGCAGTGTGTGTGTGTGTGAGGCCGTGCTGGTCATGCCCAGAGGTGCCCCTGCACAGGGTGGGGGGCAGCAAGCTCCTGGTGGAGCCCATCAGGGCTGTGGACTGTGGACTTCCAGAGGCGAGGTTGGATTGGATTCTTTCTCACTGACTTTAAAAGTTAGTGATGTGTGCATCCATTAAGCTATTTTAAAAGCCATGGGAGGAACACATGCTCAAGGGACTTTGGTGACAAGATCTAGTGCTGCTGTAGGACAGCAGGGGACGAGAGCCAGCCACCACTCAATTCCATGGCACTCCTGGCTTCCTTAGTCTTTAAAAATCCTTCTCTGAAATGGCTTGGGCTTTGCAACTCTGTTCTTTCACAAACAAGTGTGTTCAAGTGTTTCCTTCTCATCGTAATAGGGAGACTTCAGTTCTTTCTGGAGCTCATGATTTTCTGTGCCATAGGCTCAATGGAAACCACTTTATCTGGAAACAGAAAGGTCAATTGGTGGCAAGTATGTGTTATTAAAATGACTGCTACTAGTAGTAGAAATAAATAAGTGAAGCATATCATATGTCAGTAGCTGCTGGCAGTGTTTCTTTCCCAGCTCTGGGGAAGAGATGGTGTGGATTCCCCTCCCCCTCATATAGATGAGGGAAGGTCCAGCCACCATGACATCACCGTCCAGTTAGCAAGGGTCCAGGATGAGGCTGCTTTGGCATGAACAAGGAGAAAATGTTCTCAGAGGGGCACTGCCCAGAGCAGAGACAGATAATCATCAAACTCCCACAAATAAATATAAAGGGACAAGTGCAATGGGGGCAAGGTCACCCCGTGACTCTGATGGGTCAGGAAGGGTCTCTCTGAAGAAGTGGGCATCGGGCTGACAGCTGAGGACTGTGTCCGGGAGAATGGGGATTGCAATACAAAATACATCAAACGTCTTCAAAATGTCCTCTATAATGATACAAGGCAGAACTGTTACGTTGAGAATTCTATTTCTAAAAAACTATCAGTAATGAATCAATTAAGTTGGCATACGGAGAGAGAGACTAGGACATTCACGGGGGTGGTCAAAAAACAAAATTAAAATACAAGCACCCTGGAGAAGCTGCATTCTGGCCCTTGAGTATCTCCTACCATTGCTTCCCATTATACTTTTAAAAAGTCAGAATTGCTAGAACTCATACAGGAATTCAGCCACGTGGCAGGATATACAATCAAAGCACAGAAATCTGTTGCATTTCTGTACACTAAGAATGAGACAGAAGAAAGAGAAATTAAGGAATAGATCTCATTTACAACTGCACCAAAAGCCACAAGATACCTAGGAATACACCAAACCAAAGAGGTACAGGATCTGCACTCTGACATCTACAGAACAGTCACGGAGGAAACTGAGGAAGACACAAAGCATGGAGAAACAGTCCATGCTCATGGACTGGAAGAATAAATATTGGGAAAATGTCTATGCTTCCCAGAGGAATCTACTCATTCAATGCAATCCCTATCAAAATGCCATTGACTTTTTTATAGAGCTGGAACAAATAATCCTAAAATTTGTATGAAACCAGAAAGGATAATAAATCAATGAACACTACATTAAAAACTAATGATGTACTATATGTTGGCTAATTGGACTTAATAAAAGAAAGACCAGAAGGGACCCCAAATGGCCAGAGTAATGTTGATAAAGTAAACCAAAGCTGGACTTCAAGCTCTACTATAAAGCTCCAGTTGTGAAGACAGTATGGTACTGGCAGAAAAGAGACCCATAGATACATGGAACAGAACAGAGAGCCCAGAAACGGATTCTCAGCTCTGCAGTCAACTAATCTTTGACAAAGCAGGGAGCGGGAAAAAGACACTCTCTTCAATAAAGGGTGTTGGGAACATTGGACAGCCACATGCAGAAAAATGAAACTGGACCGTTTCCTTATACTGCACACAAAAAAGACCTAAATCAGGAGCGAAGACAGGAATCCACCAAAATACTACAGAACACAGGCAGCAACCTCTTCTACCTCAGCCTCAGCAACTTCTTGCTAGTCACGACTCCAAATGCAATGGAAACAAAGGCAAAAATGAACTATTGGGACTTCATCAAGATAAAATGTTTCTGCACAGCAGCAAAGGAAACAGTTGACAAAACTAAAAGGCAATCTATGGCATGGGAGAGGATACTTGCAAATGACACTACAGATGAAGGGCTGGTGTCCAAGATCTATAGAGAACTTCTCAAACTCAACACTGAAAAAACAAAGAATCCAATCAAGAAATGGGCAGAAGACATGAACAGACATTTCTGCAGAGAAGACATCCAGATGGCCAACAGACCCATGAAAAAGTGCTCCACGTCACTCAGCGTCAGGGAAATTCAAATCAAAACCACAATGTGATCCCACCTCACACGAGTCAGAATGGCTAAAATTAACCAGTCAGGAAAGGACAGGTGTTGGTGAGGATTCGGAGAAAGGGGGACCCTCCTGCACTGTTGGTGGGAATGCAAGCTGGAGCAGCTGCTCTGGAAAACAGTATGCAGGTTCCTCAAAAAGTTAAAACTAAAAAAAAAAAAAAAGAATGACCCTGCAATTGTACTACTGGGTATTTACCCCACAGATACAGATGTAGTGAAAAGAAGGGCCAACTGTACCCCAATGTTCATAGCAGCAATGGCAACAATAGCCAGACTGTGGAAAGAGCCGAGATGCCCTTCAACAGACAAATGGATAAAGATGTGGTCCATATATGCAATGGAATATTACTTAGCCATCAGCAAGGATGAATATTTACCACAATATTGACAAGGATGGGACTGGAGGGGATGATGCTGAGTGAAATAAGTCAATCAGAGAAAGACAATTATGATATGGTTTCAGTCATATGTGGAACATATTAAAACAGTAGAGTGAATCATAGGGAAAGGAAGGGGAACCTGAATGGGAAGCCACCAGAAAGGGTGACAGACTCTTAACTCCAGTAAACAAACTGAGGGTCACAGAAGGGAGGTGGGCGGGGTTATGAGGAATGGACATTAAGGGGGATGCACGATTTAATGAGCGCTGGGAATTCTATGCAACTGATGAATCACTGAACTCTACACCTGAAATTGATGATGTATGATATGTTGGCTAATTGAATTTAAATTAAAAAAAAAAAGTCATCCCTCATTTCAGGGTAGCTCAGGAGTTTACATTCTGTGGGTTTTTTTTCTTGATTTCCATGCATGCACACTAACTTTAACATTTCCTAGCTTCCGAATATGAAAAAAAACCTCTACCTATTCTAGAGAAATGTCCCTCTTCAAAATGGCTCTCTACCACTACTGACTGCTCAAAAATATAACTTTGCTCCCAGACCAGGCTGTTAAACAGTAAAAATAAAATCAGTAGAATTCAAATTCTTTTAGCCCAGTTTCTATCATCACAAATTTAATGTATAGCAAAGAGAGAAATTAACAAAATTTAGGTCTGTTCTCATCCTTGATGGTCATGTCTTCTAAAGTAGAAACAGATTCTTGGATTTATTTTATTTATATATATGTTTTCTTTTTATGCACACTCTTCTCCAGAAATAATTTTCTTGCCACAATAAAGGTGACTTTCAGTCACTACCTATTAAATCACCATAACCCCCTCTTTTTTTACTTTTTATTTTTTTGCTTTTTAAAATTTTTATTTTAATTTAATTTTTAAAAGATTTTATTCACTTAAGAAAAAGAGACAGAGATAGTGACAGAGGTAGCAAGAGAGAGCGACAGGAACAGGGAGGAGAGGGAGAAGCATGCTCTCCACTGAGCAAGGAGCTGGACGCAAGGCTTGATCCTGGGACCATAAGATCACCATCCGAGCCTAAAACAGACACTTAATGGACTGACCCACCTGGGTGTCCCTCCTTTTCACTTTTTAAATAAACATCATCTACACACTTCATCAGAAAATATGCAAGAAATTTTCTATGAACCAAAAGGAGCCAAAGAGATTTTGCAACTCAGCCTCCACCTGAGGGACACGCTGGAACACAGCTAATGCCTTGGAAGTGGCGTAGGCTGCCGCCCGCCAGGTCAGTGGCTGAAGAACCCTGTGATCTCAAGGAGCCCCGGACATTCTCCTGGAAGCCTCTCTTGCGGGGCGTCTCCCAGGGTCACACTCCCTGAACGTGTGTGGGGAGATGGTGCCTCCCCTCCTCCACTGCAGGCCAGGAGCAGGGACCCTGATATCCCCCAGGGTCCGTGCACAGCCCCTGCTGAGCAGGAATCCTGGACTCCAAGTCTTCTCCTTCTTAGAAAAACCTTCTTTTAGTCACACTGATAAACGCACTTTCTTTTTCTTTGAAGTGTCTGAAAACCAGTCAAGTATATGGTCAGTTTAGTCTGAGAGCCCGGGTGCTGCTTTTATCAAGGACGGAAATTTACCTACGCTGGGCGCTGTCGGTCCTCCAGTGGCTACGAAGCCGCATCCTGACAGTTTCACATAATACATCGGAGAGAACAGATTCCAGCGTTTCCTTAATGTCACTTGAAACTAGAAGTGGTTTTTGTTTGTTTGTTTATGTTTTTGTTTTTTAAAGTTAAAAAAATTAAAACTTTTGAGAAAGGCAGTCTCTAGAAAGTAAAAATTTGAGTTATAAAAATCACAGACCTGGGGACTGACCCCTCTTGGGTTCCGACTGAGTGACTTGCCGTCGGGTTTTCCCCCGTCGGGGCCTCCACCGCGCTGACAGTGCGCAGTCTGGCTGCCTCTGCCTCGTGCCGAGACCTGACCCCCGCAGCCCAGCAGCTCGAGGGCAGCACTGCTCTTCCCCGAAAGCTCCCTCCTTGAGGGACATCCGCTCCTGTCAGGGCCGTGCAGCCTCCCAGCTGACTTGCAGCGGCTCCCACTGGAGCCTTAGGTGCTCCCCCGGCATGAAAGCAGGACCTGCCTTTCCCGGTGTTCCCGGGACTCCCACGCGCAGAGGCCCACTGCTCACCAGGACTCCAGACGGGGTCAGCGCTCTGGGAATGAGGCACCGTCTGTCCTTCTGATGATCCCCTACCAACGCAGGAAGCCCCGCAGGTCGCTCCTCGGGGATGCCCCCTCCCCGTGGCTCCCCGTACGGCCCTGCCCTGCTGTCCCCGAGTCCATCTCCTTGGCCTGCCGACCCAGCTGGAGACCCTCCTGCACCGCAGGGCTGCAGCCACCCTGGCTCTGGGGATGTCTGCGCCAGGACGAGCTCTCCGTTGGCCCCAGAGGCCACGATCGTCACGCACCTGCCGCCCTGGGGTCCCCACGGAGGCTGAGGGAAGAGGACTTTCTCCGAGCCAGATGTCCATCGGTGCTGTGGACTGCGTGTCCGTGTGCATGTGTCACAGTCCTGACCCCCAGTGGGGCAGTATGAGGGGGCGGCCTGTGGGAGGTGATTAGGCTGAGACGGGGTCACGAAGGCAGAGCCCCCCGGGTCAGACCGGGGCCTCACAGGATGAGGAAGAGAGACCAGAGACCTCCCTCCCCACCACGGAGGACAGCCAGAGGTTCTCTGCAGGAACAGATCGGGAGATGCTTGACAGCGGAGTTCTGGCCTACCTGAAAAGGGGTGGTGGACACGGGTCACTGGAGGTATTTGTCACAGCAGCTCCGTGGACTGAGACACTGGGCCAGCCCACAAGCCCACCCCTGTGCCTCCGCTGCCCGAGACCCTGTGGCGCTCGCGGTCCTGAGGCTCGCCCAGAAGTGCCCATCACTGCGCAGGACCCTGACTTCCCGGCATGGTCTGCTGGTCCCAGAGGCCATGCTTTCTTGACATGCTCCCTAACTTCGAGGGCCACCTTTCCGTCACCCAGCGAGAGTTTTGGTGGGGTACAGCCGTGATGGGTCAGGTGCTGCGGGCCCTGCCCTCCACCGGGTGCCGTTTCGCATACGGGGCGCTTTCCACCGTGGAAGGACACCATCACGGTGGAGCTCTGGAAGAGGACAGCCCGAGATGCTGGAAGGAGGCAGGCATGCAAGCGAGGGTCGCTCCAGGGGATGGAGCTTCTAGGTCCAGGTAGAGACGAAATGTCCCTTGCGTCCCGGAGGGCCAGGTGCTCCCTGATGTGAACTGGGGCTATAACCTGAATGACCACAGAAGTGGACACATTCTCCTCCATCAGCAGTTGAGAGACTGTGGCGGATCTGGGAGAAGACAGCAGGACAGAGAGAAGAAGAGTCTCCGGAACAGCCAGAAATAGAAACAAGTGGTCCGAGTGGGACACAATTGTTGAGTGGGACCATGTCTCAGAGTTGTGTCCTGATGGGCTTTTTAGTATTCTGGGGACCCCTGGTTTCCTATACGTACTGTTAAATCTGCAAACATATAGGGCACCCTTTGTTCCTATGAAACACTTGGTTGTAGGGTACGCTGGAATGGATCTGTAATGCCAAGAGGAAAGACAGGGGTTGGGTTGGAAGGCTTCTATTCCACCTGTGATATTAGATAAAGATCCTAAAAAGGCCTTGCTTTTACTCTGCTAGCCTTAGGGTGGACCTGTGATTGGCTAATGAGGTGACCTCGGAAGATGGCGGCTTTGGCCCTTGACCACCCACCCCCCCCCGCCCGCACATGCTGTCTGGGGCCTGGCTTACAGCTCATTTAAAACTAACATCTTTCCCTCCACCTAACATTTTCAGTCCTTGTAGAAAATTCTCATTCACGTAAAATGGCACACACCTTCTGGCTGTAATATAATAAATGTTTTCAACAAAGATAATGCTTTCTATGAGCATAAATGTCCCTCAGTGGAGACACACCTCCCTCAGGGCTGGTGAACTTTTTCACGGTGCCCCCTGTGGACTTGCTCACAGGGACTGTAATTCACATGAGGCAAGGGGCACTAACTACATTCGGCTGTTCCAAACACAGAATGAATGGGTGGGTCCATTGGGTTACCCAGCAGATGGAAAGCTTTGATTTATTTTATGTTTTCAGATCTCCTCCATTAGTGCTATCTAAGCACGTAAGACATTATCAGCTTAATAGCCTGCCCCTTCTACCTCTCAAAATGGCCAGAAGTAAGGATAGAAACACCTGATTGTTGGATTCAAACGTTTCTGTGGGAGACTTACTGGAGAGCTTCCTGAATTTTGAAATGTGAACTACAGCAAATGACCCATTTTACATTGTGAGCCAGCAAAGAAGTAAGTAGGTATGGAGCTGAGACCCACTAGGATATCCAGGAAATTTATTTCATGGCCCTTTTAACCATTGACAACTCACAACTTGAGAAACCCAGGGCTGTTGCCCAAAGGAACATATATGAGAAACTAATCCAAAGGAACACCGAGGAAACAGCCCTTCAGGAGGAGTCTGGCTGAACCACCAACATGAAGTAATTGGTCGATTTAGTTGATGGCCATGCTGGTCTCTGGGGATTATTTTATTTTTATTGAGATATGCTTCACGAGCTATAAAATGCACCATTTTGAAGTGCATGATCCAGTGGATTTTAGTAGATTCATAAACTTGTATAATTACCATAACGGTCTAATCCCAGAGCACGTTATCACCCCGAACGAAATTGTGCTTGTTTAATCTTAGGATTGACCTGCCCCAAATACCGGACATCATCTGTGTGGCCACATATCTGCTGAGAAGTTTTGATAATTTTATGTAAGCCCTCATATAACTCAACTGGATAAGACAATCTGTACCGCAAATTATCTTTTAAAAGAGATCAACAGCTAACAGAGGTTTATGGCATAAATATTCAACATGGTTAAAGAAGGACAGATCTCTGTCTGAGATCTGTATGCACATGTGTGGCCAGCAGGCATCCAGAAGCTTTCAGTGTGCTGCTGGCGATGTCCCACGGAGGCTCATGGAGGCTTCTGGATCCCAATGTCACTGGAAACATTATCTTAGCAAATACTGAGTGCAAAAGAAATGGCATTAAAGTAGGAAAGCAAGTCACCCACTGACCAGTAGCAATTACGGACTATCTACTCGTGCAGCTCAGAGACTGTGTCTTCTTTGCTTTCTTTCCCTGAGATATGGAGAGAATTCATTTAATTCCAGTTTTGTCTTATAATTTTCAGTCAGACCCCCCTCTGGGCGTCAATCCCAGGCCGCCTTCATGAAGGGCAACAAAACTCTGACAGTTTGAAGCTTGCCTCTAAAAACACACTGAGAGTGAAGCTTTCAAAAAGAGGAAGGCATTGACTTTCAAAATAGCTCTGTCTATTGCGTGTGATCTTGATAAGGGCACTTTCCAATGAAGAATTTGCTGGGCGGGTGACTGATAGCAAAGCTGTATTTCCTGGGGAAAACTGTGGCATCCCCAGGTTACATCGGCTCACTCTCACCTGAGACAAAAAGTGTGAGTAAAAGGCAAAAGTTGATCCTCTACCTCCTCCCTGGCACATGTGAACATTTTTCTTATGCTCTTCAAATGAGAGAAGGTGGTTGGGACTGGAGTCCACGGCAGCTGTGGGGCTGCTTGGGGACATCTTCATGGGGCCGTGTCTGCCCCCAGGTCTTCTTGCCAGGTCCAATGGCCCGCAAGTGTTCTCGAGGTAAGCATGTGGCCGCTGCCAGCCCCGTGGAGACAGTGTGCCTCCCCTGAGCCACCGGCCACTGGGGTCCTTCTGAAGACTCAATGGCACAGCTTCCTCATGGAGAAGGGAATTTATACACAAATCAGGAAGCCTTCGGGGACCTCTTCCTCTGCCAGGGAGCAGACTGAAACAAGGAATCCAAGCATCCTGTGCTTCCCTGCTGCCCGCCGCCTGGTGGTGGCAGAGACCCCGGGAAGACCGGGCCACAGAATGAGGAGAGGCCGGCTGTGGCCTTGCCGAGGCGTGAGCCCTCCTGGACCCCAGGTGGAAGCTTCCATAGGAGGCTTGACAAGCGAGGGGACCATGGCTGCCCTGTCTGGCAGGTGCTTCCCTTGGCTGATCCGCTGTGGCCTTCCCCAGACGGGTGCAGAGCGGGGGTGCCGGCCTGGAACCAGCACCTGGTCTGTAAGGAGCAGGGGGCCAAACCAGGGCTGTGGGTTTCACCCCAAGGAGATACATTCCTCACAGCACTCTGAGCAACATTTTCAAGCCTCACACTGGGACTGGCAAAGATTGCAAACGTTAGCTTGCTGGATCTCAAAGCCAAGCCAACTGTGTTTCACCATCAGCGCCTGGTGGTGAAACATAGGGAGGTCAGTCAACATGTGTGTTTTAAATTGATCCCTGCACCTCATGGCCCTTGTCTACTTCTAGGAAAACACCCTGTGGCCTATGTGAGCAGTGGGCTGATCTGACCCCCTTCCTGGAGGAGTCCTGATGGGCAGGGATGCTGAGAGCTGCCATCCTTGGCCTCCCCCGTGTCCTGAAGCACAGCCCATGTCCCTGGTGCCCACCCCTTAGAGCGGGTTTCCGTGCCCTCCTGGGCTCCAGTGCTTCCTCACTCTGGGGGCTCCCATGCCCCCCACCTGCAGTGAGGGCACCAGCTCAGAAGCTTGGCATGAGAGGATCAGTGTCCTTAAGACAAGTGTGCAGAGAAGAAAACCTTTTCCTGAGATGGACGGGTTATAAAACAAGTGAATACGGTTCAGAACACAAGTTAGAGATCTTGACTATGGGCTCTGTTTGCGTTACTAAGACAAACTTAGACGGTCTTTGGAGAAACTGCTATGCTGGGTCTTTAAAAGTCTCTACAGACACAATAAGAAACCAAAATGTGGTATCTCTACTTTGATGCCCACATTGGATGGGTCAAACCAATATATCCCAACCAAAAGACAGGTCATATACATATATAAAAATAATAACATGCTATCCGAATGGGGTAGCCCTGAGTTCGAGTCTCTATTCCACCCCTGGTCAGCTGAGAACCATGTTTTACTTCTCTTATCCCTGTAGTGTGGAGCACTGTGACTGAGTTTGGAATATTACTGTAGAATAAAGTGACAGACAGCCATATGCACTTATATATAAAGCATCCAGAAAATACAACTCGGTTATAACCCTCAGACCACTTTCAGTCCTGCTGAACTTCACCGCAGTTTACCTGAGTTCCCATGACAGTGAAGACACATTTATCACAAAGAGGTTGCCTATGATTAAAAATAGATTTAAAACAGAGACAAATTTTTATTTCCTTTGGAGAAAATATCACCCATGAAAGTGTCTAGCGAGACTGGTGAACATTGAATGTCAGGGTCCTCGCACATTGGGGAATTCCAAAAAAAAAAAAAAAAAAAGAAAAAGTCTGTTTCCCTTTGCACTTTTTATCCCCCCGCCATGCCACAGCACATAGGACTGAAGATTCCATGACCCTCATAGCAAGAGCTAGGGACCATGCAGGCATGGTGACACAGGGGCTGGGCATTGCTACTGGGGAGTAATCTGGATCTAGTTCCACGAAAAACTGGGAATTGATGAAGGGCAGGCTTCTGGGCTCCCAGATGGAAGCGGCCACCCAGGAGATGTTTCCTCTACTGTGAAAATGCCCCCGGGGGAGGGCAGGTGAACACACGGGTGCTCACGGGCTCATTGGGAGGAGGCCCATGACCCTCAGCTTGACTTCAGTGCTAGCTCGTGGTTCACTGGGCATCCCGCTCAGTCGGAGAAGCCTTTCTGGAAAGTCAGGGTAGTAGGTGCTCCTACAGAACTGCTGAAGAAAGGAGCCATGGGCCTCTTCCCATCGTGAGCTGCAGGATTTTACCCGGAGCCTCGAGGGAATAACTAACCATGAGTGCTGCTGTCTATGAAACGGCACTCCGAGGGTAAGGCCTGAGACATGAGAGGTCAACCCCAGCAGACTGTGGCTCTGGCTCTACTTTCCTCCAACACATGTTCTGCTTTTCAGGTCCAAGAGAGCCAAGCCCGCCTTGACAGAGGACGGACTGTCCAGTCAAAGCCGGTAGCGTCGCACCTGCTACAGAAAACGGCTGACTCTCGGTTCACGAGCCTCATCCGAGCTTGGCTGGGGCTTTCTGCCAGAGTCGGGGCGCTTTTCTGCTACAGAAACCCATCTTCTAGGTGGTCTAAGGACATGCACAATGAATGGTGTCTTATGTTTCTGCAAGAAAACAAAAATACATAATGAAACAAGAGAGAGTTGGGAAAGAAAACACTGATGTGGTTGTGACAAGTTCCTTTCCAACGGCTGCCAGGAAGTGGAGACCCTTTGCTGTTGGAGTTCAACGAAAGCAAGGGTGTTCTGGGAGCTTGGTTAGCTCTGGGCCTCCTATGGCTGGTTCCTAAAATATGCACGAGGCCTGAACACACATTTGCAACTCCGAGCTGCTATTTTTGTTAAGTGTTGGGGTTCAAAAATAAGGTAACGTTAAATGAAGTGGATGTTTCTTTTGGCAAGACAAAAATATAAAAAGTACTAAAGTTACCCAGTTCATTTCAACCACATGCCAGAGAGCCCGCCTTCAGAGACTGGTCCCCGGCGCTGTCTGGGAGTACACACAGATGCTCGGCGGCGCTCCGCCAGCGGGACCGCTAGCCCACCGCCCCTGCCGCAGGGGTGTCGCAGAGAGTGTTTGCCTGCCTGCAGCAGGCTCGGACGGCTGCACCCTCACGACGCAGGTGGGCCTTGCGTTGTCCTGAGACTCGACTCCGTTTCCTGTGATGGAGAGCGCCAGAGGTTGCTTTAAGGGCACTTTCAAAAGTAACTTCTTCGGTTTCTAAAATGCGTGAAATGTAGGGAGGGCATTGCGTAAGGAACACTGAGGTGTGAATTTTAGTTGTCCTCTTTCGAGAACTAGACCACACACTGGCTTATGGGTAACGTGTTTTTCTTGTCCCAGTGTTGTTCCGGAGACAACCACACTCCCGCTGATCCTAGCGAGGGAAGCTCTGCTGGGAAGGCTGTCTCCCAGCCTGCCGCGATCAGCCCCGAGGGTGGGGTGTCCTGGAGTCTCAGTCAGCTCACAGGGGTATTGAGTGGGTTTGGGGCTGGGGAGAACAGGGGTAATTCCTTGTCATTCCTTGTCCTCTTCAGTGCACTGTGCAGCCCACAGCGTTAGAATCTGTCCACCTCGGATTTAAAATCCTGATTCATTTTGTGACCCTGGCACGTTACCAGAATGTTTCTAAGCTTGGGGTTCCTTTCCCAATCATTCCATAATAATTTTTACTTCATGGGGTTCTTTTGTGGGTCAGAGAGCCTGGGAACAGTGCTCAGGTGCCATGTGTGTTCCCGTGTGTGCCCACAAAGACACATAGAGACGCAAAGTGTCAGTGATTAGGGAAATAGCTAACATTCCAGAAGATTCTTCTGTACCCCAGCTCTCGTTTCCTAATTTATATGACTTTTCCTCACAGATAAGCAATTTCTTTTGTGGTAGGGGTTCCCATAATTGGGTTAAAGAAATGCTGTTAGCATTACTCAAATATTTCTAATCAACTTGCATTTGAGCATGTCATGTTTTTATGCACTTCTATAGACTATGGAAAACGAACACAGTGCTTGGCACCAGTGGGAGTGGGATTTTATGACTGTCCATGAGAATGTCACTGTCAGTCTTGCCTGGGACTGAAATTCTGAACTTTGCTATCCCCAGGGTGCGTGGGTCAGCAACACCATCAGGCTGGCCCGCTGCCCCTGCCTCATTCTCTTAAATGGAGCACTATTTTGAAAAACTGCAAATATAATTTTCTATTGGGAAAGTTGAACTGATGGCTGTCCTACTGTTGAAATCTCTCAGGGGTGGGCTAGGGCTCCACTGAGCGATGGCTGAGCCCAGGAAAGAGATCGAGTGGCTTCCAGGCAGCCCTGGAAGCAGTTGGTCAGTCCCACCTGCCCCCTTTGGTTCTCTGACAAGCTGCTGGGATCAGATGTCCGGGCCGGTCAGTCCAGAGGGATTGCAAAGCCACTGTCTGTCCTGAAAGGGAGGAGCCAGTGTCCCAAGGGAGCGGAGGAAGCCAATCCCCGCAGGGGCCCGTGCCAGGGCAGATGGCAGTGACCTCTGCAGAACTGATCAGTAACGGCTTTTCCTAGGACAGAGATTTTTTTTTTAAGATTTTTATTTATTTATTTATTTGACAGACAGAGATCACAAGCAGGAAGAGAGGCAGGCAGGAGAGAGAGAGAGGAGGAAGCAGGCTCCCTGCTGAGCAGAGAGCCCAATGCGGGGCTCGATCCCAGGACCCCGGGATCATGACCTGAGCCGAAGGCAGAGGCTTAACCCCCCGAGCCGCCCAGGCGCCCCGCACAGATTTTGTGTGACACTCCAGTGGTCAGGTGATGATTTTACAGCTACAGGTTATTTTTCCCCCAAATCCCCTTCACTAGATTGTAAGCCGCGTGAGAGTATGGCCGGCTCCTCTTTCTTCAGCTGCTCCCGGTGCAGGGCTGCACCTGCGCAGAGCGAGAGGTCACCGACTCGAGTCACTGGCTGCATCCATGTCTGTACCCCTGTCGGCCTGCTCAGGGACACCAAGAAGGTGCGCACCCGTGCCGCGGCGCCGTCTCTGCCTGCAGGCTTCTCCACCTCTGCATCTGTCAGGGCCGTATCTATGTCTCTCTGTGTCACCCTGGGGACCGCACAGTATCTGCCCGTGTTCCCATCCACGTCAGCTCCTGTCTCCCCCTCTGCCTTGTGTCCTTTCCCTGCACCTGCCCCCGACGAGCGCCTATGCCCCCCCACGCCTACACCCGCGTCTATGCCCACAAAGGCAACAGCTCCACACATTTCTGCTTGTGGAAGTCATGGCCAAGGAAAGGGGCACTGATTTCTCTTCATCTATGGGCCCTTTAGCTGTTTTGTTTTTTTCCTCCTTAATAGTGATTTAAATAAAAATAGAATGTTCTAAAAAAATAGAATTCTCTAGAAGTATGGGATTTCTGAGACCAAAAACTTGTATTTCCGCTCTTCCCAGGTGACTGCTACACTGAAGAACTCATTGCATCCAGGTGTGTGTTTTGGGTAGGATCTCGGGGTGTGCTGGCATCTCACCTGTGGGGTCACGGGCCAGTTCTGTCCCCCGGGGAGCCCTTCACCCGCGGGAAGCCGCTGCCCCGTGCTGCTCTGCACCCCGCCTCTTGGCTGTGCACCAGGGCCAGGACGCGGCGGGTCAGACAGCAGAGGTTCAAAATGCAGAGGGGCGCCTGGCTGGCTCCGTCAGTTAAGCGTCCGGCGCCTGATTTTGGCTGAGGTCATGATCGCAGGGTCACTGAGCCCTGGGTCTGGCTCTGCGCTCAGGGGTGAGTCTTCTGGAGATTGTCCCTTCCCTCCCTCTCCCCTGCTCATGCTCTCTCGAAAATGCTCTCTAAATAAACAAATAAAGTCTTAAAAAAATAAGAGAATAAATGCATTTAAAAGAAATCTTCAAACCACCACCAAAGGAAAAGAGAACTCAGGAACACCAGGCACTTTCAGTTTCCGTGTAAACTGTACTTGGTGAAATTACTTAACACCTGTCTCCCTGAACCCGCCTCCGGCAAGAAGGGTGAGCTCCACCACTTGCTCGGCTCCCTGGAAATCAGGACCTATTTGGCAAGCCCTTCGCCCCTTGGCAGAGAGGACGCCTGTGTTGACGTGGTCCGCAGTGTTTAGACCTGGTGCTCGGGGGCCGAGGAGGAGGCAGAGGCCACACTAGTCTGCCAGGCCATCCAACCAGGGGCTCCTTCTGCCTGCTGTAGGCAGAAAGTCTCCTACATTGAGTAATTATCATTTTCAGCTCTCTGTGATGCCAGAAATCACTAAAAATCTCATTTAAACTCCTCATTGTAGTTCTCAAGCAAATTTACAGCAGAGGTCAGTCCTTCTGCAAGATTGCTGGTGAGAATTCCTCATCAGAACAGAGGTGTTTTTCTCTGCTGCTGAGCCGACCGCCCTCCACTCATTTTTCTCCTCACCTCGCCCATCTTGTTTTGACCTTCATGGGGTAAAGGAAGTCGAGCTCGCACTGCACTCCTTTTTCTGCAGACGGCGCCTGCCTGTGTATGATGTGGTTAATATTGATTAAACACTGCAGAGGAGCCCGGCTCATCCCCCCCTCCCCCCCGCTTCCCTTCCTCCCTCCGGGGACCATTTGCTGCCGTTTACCTGCTCTGAGATGCTACTCTGGGTATTTATTCTTTTAAAATAGAGTCACCACTTCTAATTGTATTTATTTAGAGTCCAATCCCAGCAAGATGGCTTTCTGTCAGTGACAGCATCCAGAAGCGGAATCGGATGAGAACGCTGCCGCTGACAGGGAATCCGGCTGATCTAATTTACCAGCAACTAGAGATCGCCTCGGCATGGGCTCTGGGTCCCCCTGGGTTACTGACTCAGAGGTCAATTGGAGGAGAAGCAAGGCAAGGCCAGGGTCACCTGCTCCTTTCTGATCTGTCTTCTCTCGCATACACAGTTTCAAGAAACACGCAGTTTTGATCTAAGACATAAAATTCCTTAATGAGTTTGTGTACAGATGCACAGAATATAGGAATAGGTGAGAATATTGACAATTAGTGACCTTGCTTTCTTTTATAAGCTTTTCCAGTGATGCTAAATTCAACTTTGGTCACTTGGGTTTTTAATGTTACTTTAAAAATCCCCATCACCATTAGCTCTTCCAGGCTGATTTGATTGTGGGGACGTTATTCCTGAGGCTATAGGCATATACTCTTTTCCATCTAGCTGACTTTAGCATAAAAATAAAATTGAATCATAAGCAATGAAATTTTATCTATTCAACTCTCTTCATTCCCAACTGGAGTTAATAATGCTTGATTTTACTCCTTCTCCCTAAATAGCATGAAATATATGAAATTGAAATTAACACATCTCCAAGATGTTAGGTCACAAATAGGTTTTATTAAGTTTACTCATACAGTGTCCTTTCTTTCTTAAACACAGAGAGGATATGGAACTAGATTTCTTTTTTTATTATTATTGAATTATGGTAATAGAAGTAATTTTTTTCAGTTACAAACTAACAAACAAAGCATAGGAGGCACAGTGAAGTAATAACAGAAAAGGAATGACTTTGATGAGGTCACAGATGAGAATAAGGATGACAAGCTCTTATCACTGGGTGTGTTACTTTGCGCCGAGTTTCCTGTTAAGGACTCCTAGTGCAGACCGGTTTTGACTGCACAGTCCTTATGCAACAGCGAGGATCTCCCGTTTGAAGAACTGAGGAATGTCTGCCAACATCACCCAGCAGCAGTGGGGTCATGCCGGGTGAGGAGCTGGTTGTAGGAGGAGGGCATTCTAGGAGAGGCATGAGCATGTACACGGAAGGCATTTTGTGGGAAGCTCAAGGAATCTGTGAAGGCAGTTTGGGGTACAAGTGGGACAGAGGGCACAGCAAACAAGAGTGTCTGGCCTCAGGTGTACAACCCGATGTTCTGATGGGCACAGAAGGTGTGGGGGGCTCTCAGGTGCCCAGGTGCCCAGAATGGGGATCGAGGGCAGGGGTAGGAGCAAGGGTGAGTGGAAGCTCTTCTCCATGAAACATTAGAAGCCAGGCTGCCTGAAAAGGGTTTTAGGCAGTGGCCGTGGGTTCAGGGAGGTAAGAAGAGATACAAGGGGGTTGGCGGTTAGCTGGCCATGCTGGGCAGACCAATCAGCCATGAGGGAGGGAGGGGGACCTAACCGAGGGAGATGATGAACCCATAACCAAGTAGCTCAGGTAGGTGGTGCCTCTGGGGGGGGAGGGTCCCTGTCCTCAAAGTTGAGTTTCTCGAAAGCAGGAAACACACACCCAAGTGGGTGAGCTCCTTGGGCACCGAGTCTCAGGGGAGCTGGGCAGTCCCTGGATGGGAAATGCTTGCTGGCTCATCTGCTTCCCACCCTTATTTGGGATTCTGCAATTCCCCGTGCTTTCTTGATGTGGTGGGAGTTCAGCAGAGGTCCCAAAATGGTGCAGGACATCACTTTACACTGAAAAAAAAAAAAAAAACCAAAACACAAAGCAAAACGAACAAAAATGTCTCATAGTAAAAATAACTTCCTCTTCCAGGAGTTGAAGGCACATCTCTAGAAGATCTGCCTAGAACGACTCAGGAAGGCCCAGAAGCTGATGAGCCTCTCTGGCTCTTTTCTGAAGCCCAGACTGATGATGCTGGCCTTGCTGGGCAGAAGGTTTGAGCACAGGACCCCTGTTCAGACAGCTTCAGTGGGAAGGCGTGTGGGGGGATTTGGGTGAAATTGTGCAGATCACAGTATTTTAGGGTGGGGAGATGTCCTCAGGGCCGTCTGGCCAAACATGTTTTGTTACCATGAGAAAGAACTTACCTGGCATCCAAGGGACAGTTCTCTCAGTGGGGTCAACACTCAGTGTCCCTCTGCAGCTGCGCCAGTGAGGGCATCAGCACCCTCTCTCCCCCCGAAGGCAAAGCTTTGTGTTGTCCTGAGACAAGTGTGCTTCAGAAGTAGGTGCCACTCTTGGGTTTAGTTTCCTATGGCTAGCCATGGATTTCTGAGAAGGTTCCAGAACCTAAAACAAGGGCAGGCTCCTGAGAACCCCCAGGCTTGACCTCCTTCCTGTAGGACAAACATGTGTGACTGATCGACTGTGGAGAAATCCCATCTCTCCACCAGCAGCATGGAAGCCATGGCTGGAAGGACCCTCAGCGAAGACGTTGGCTCCATCCAGCTGCAGGCCAATCTCCACTCCTTTAGTCACAAGCTCACATGCTCAGGTTCTCAGGGAAAGCACTGGGACGCTTGCTGGGCTCAGAACACTGAGGGAGCTGGTGACATACTGACCAATTTCAGGGGTTTCCGGATGGTTCACTGCCTACTCTTCTCCTCCCCTCGATTATCCAAGGAGACTGAGCCATGTTCATATCCTGGGACCTAGCTCCCCCATAAAGGGACATCTTTGCTCCAGGACACTGGGGAGGCCGTGCCCCAGGCATCGCACGCCGATCTGAAGGAGCCATCTCAGCTCTGCTCCCCTCCGCTCTCCGCGAGCTGATAATCTGAATGTTTTGAGAAGATGTCACTGAGCAGAGCCCCTCCAAGATAAAGGTTCATGTCTCCACAAACACATACTTATTTTGCTATGTCCTGCCTGCATCTGCTGTAGGCAGTGTTGGGAGATCTAGCACATCAGGGAGGGGCAGCAAATATGAGGTCAGAGTCATGTCCAAAGTCCGCGTCTGAATTTACCACCTGCGTGTTCCTAGACAAGGCACCTACCCTCTCTGAGCCTCCAGTTTCCTCCTTTATGCAACAACAGTAAGAACAGAATCTTACAGGGTCACAGGAAGAAATAATGGAGAGACTGCATGGGACATGCCGGCCTAGTGCCCAGCCCTTGCTGACCTGGGAATGTACACAGGCTGCCATCATGGAAGAGATGCCTGGACTCACCATACAGCGCGAGGGTAAAATCAGTTAGCAACCATCCTACACCGTGTCCGGAGATTTCCGATTCCAGAGACTAGAGAGGAGGGAGGGCTCCTGACCTAAAGCAGGAGGGCCCATGTGTCCCTGAAGCTCTTGGAGTGACAGGATGGGAGTGACGGGAGGAGGCCGCAGGGACCTCGCAGGGGAGGCTGGCACCAACTCCACTGTCTGAACGCAGCATTCAGGTGGCTGAGAGAGAGTCGGAAGGGCGCCCAGGGGGCTGATGTACGTAGGTAAGTGAGTGCTCACCACCCCAAATCCGAGGGTTTAAAATTCAGGATACATTAAACAAGAGATTAGACATATTTTTTAATTTTGCTATTTTAGGTGACACACTGGCCAAAGAATAACATGATCACCTGTTCGAGGCAAAAAGTAAGTCCTTTGGTTGTTTGTTTATTTATTTATTTATTTATTTATTTATTTATTTATGTTTTAGTGGGAGGTATCATCAGGGCTGAGAAGCTGACATGTGTCTCGTCACAAACACACGGGGATTCAGTGTTCACAGTCCTTCGACAGCTCAATGAAGGCCTCTCGTGTCATATTTTAGTGACTATATGAATGTTCGTAAGAGGAAGAGCCAGAGCTGATTGTAAAACGGTACTATATGCGCGTGGCTTGTCTTTCGGTTAATAATTATGATCTTGAAGATTGTGCCCGGATTTGTTGTTTTAATGGTCAGTGTCACCGTGTGGACGGATTCCTTCAGATGCAAATTTTTCACGTAGTGTCACTTCATGCACATTGACGTACGCCTTTGAAAACGAGCAACTAGAAACCACCCATGATGTCTGGCGGTAATGACCGTGTTCCACTCCCACGATGGTGCTTGAGAAGCAGAGACTTTTCAGTTCTTCTCCTGAGGAAATTCCCTCGTGCTCCTGGAGATTCTGCAAAATGTTCCAGCAAACAATGGAGCATCTTCAAGCTGGCAATGATGGCCAAAATGAAGACACGTCCCTCTATTCGGCAGCACTAGAACAGCCCATCTTCTCCTCACACCAGGGCTCAGAGTCCACAGCACGGATGTAATTATATTTAAATAAAGAGCAAAGTTTCTCCTTGTATTTAAAGTGGGAAATCAATGTGATCGCTATTTTAAATTACACATTGTTTGAAGAACAGTAAATCGGTGATTATTTCATTTGGCTTCTAAGTAGCCCTGACTCTGCTGGGTGGGTATAAGTGATTTAGATATGATTTCAGGGGATTTCTGTAAAAGGGAAAGGTGTTATTTCTCACCACGTATTTTAACTTGTGTGGGCCTGAAAACATCTGATTGCCTTGAAGTAGCCAAGGAAGCATTTCTTCGGTTGATTTTTACAAAGTTCCTACTTAAAACATATAGCGTGGTTGAAGGAGACTATCTCTAATTAGACCTTGGAGACCAACTGCCATTATGACAAAATTTCCCAGTTTTCTACCAGGAAATATATGTGTAATAAATCATATAAAGTACATAACTTTAAGTATGTAGAGCTATATAAACCTTTTTGCCATATGTAAGAAAGAGTAATTACTCATAAACAGATTTTGGTATTTTGTTTCGATGTTCTCTACACATGACAAACATGGCCTACTGAAATCATCGAGAACACAAGGAAGAGATGGTACATTCCCTGGGAGTTCTGCTGCCACAGTGAGGTGGCGTTTTCTGGTTCTGGGAACTCCGGGGTTGGACTGCTCGAGCAACCACTGGCATCTCAATGTAGAAATGGACTTGGCTAGATGATACAGATACACACAAATTAAATGAAAATGTTCTGTCAGGATCTGCTATTGCTTCTTATCAAAATCTTTTTCTTGTTCATTTCACAGGTAGAATTTCGTGATTCATATTCTTTTAATAGCACACACACGCATTCTCCCCAATAATGCTAAGACCCTGCACTTTCTCCTTGAGCTACGATGTAGTCAACGATGACCCCGTTCTTGTTGACCTCCATGTCCACCTGGTGGTCCACTGCCTTCCTTCTTTTTATCTCCCTGCCTGTAGTAATCTGACTCTGCCCCTCACCTGAGCAGACCTGATAAAGGCTTTACTCATCTTAATCACCTCCCTCTTTCTAGAATACCCTTGAGGTAGCCATGCTCCAAACAAATCTCGAAGCCCATCCCACCCTTGGCTCCACTGGAGTATGAGGTCCTCGGTGCTGGCTTACTGTCTTCAGCAAGCTTTTGTCCACATTAATCTTTCTTCAAAAGGGTTTCCCTGATCATCATCTCAAATTCTAACCCCATCATGCTTTGTTTTTGCTCATAGGCGGTGTGGCAAATCTCCCCCCTCTCATCACACGTAACTGTCTGGTACCTGAGAAGTGTTTCTCTGGGATGAAAGTCCCTTGGGGCAGGACCTCTGCTTCCTTGCTCACTGTCCCCTCCTACTCCCATGACAACTCCCTGAGTAAGAATGATCCCATAAAGAATCCACACAGTGGGTCCCCCCTGGTGGGATCCATGCTCTTATAGGAAGAGATGGTTTGCTTGCTTCCTCTGTCTCCTCTCTGCTGTGTAAGCATGCATGCAATGAGATGGTGACCATCTGGGAACCACTAGAAGACCCTCACCAGACACTAACCACGCCTGTGCTCTGACCTTGGACTTTCAGAATCCAGGACTCAGAGAAATAAATGGCAAATAAAATATGTGATAATGTGTTACAGCAGCCTGAGCAGACCAAGACAAAGACCATGCACACTTAGAATCCAGGGACGTCTGCTGGTGTCCAGGGAGGGGACCACACGGCTTACCAAGTTCTTCTTTTCATATTTTGGTGAGTGATCCTAGTTTAAAATTAAGGGGGCTTGGGGATGCCTGGGTGGCTCAGTTGGTTGGGTGGCTGCCTTCAGCTCAAGTCATGATCCCAGCGTCCTGGGATCGAGTCCCACGTCGGGCTCCTTGCTCGGAAGGGAGCCTGCTTCTCCCTCTGCCTCTGCCTGCCACTCTGTCTGCCTGTGGTCGCTCTCTCTCCCTCTCTCTCTGACAAATAAATAAATTAAAAAAAAATAAAATTAAGGGGCTTTACTCTAATTGACTTTTCCATGAAATGATAAAATTCCTTATCTGATTTTCGTTTTCCTCACCTTTGACCAATGAGGTAAACTAATGCTGGCATTAGTTATTATGAATTAAGAGACTGGAGCATGTTTAATAAATGATGTAACTCACATCACATGTGCCCTCCAGCTAGGACCTTTTATTTGAGCTTTAAAATGATATATTCCGTTGTCATCTATTTTGCATATTCTCTTGGACTTGGATTTTTTGCAAGAATTTCAAGCATCCCATGCTCAGAACTGCATTTTAGATGGCTCTCACACCGTCCCCATGTCCAGCCCTGCCCTTGCATGTGTCTGCATCCAGCTGCAGAGGTCGGCATCACTGTCCTTCCTCTGAATGGCCCTCTGCTGTGGCCCTGGCCTTTGGTGCTCCACAGGGCCAGTCAGCCTGGGCAGCACACTCAGTACTGACCTGCCCTCCTTCCCTCCTCATCCTAGGCCCGGCTGCCTCGCCTGCCAGCTTTGACCTTGGGCAGGGTGTGTTCTGTGTGCATGTGTGCAAACAGGAATGAAATTTTAGGTCTTATAAATATTAAAATCAGAGGACTCTGCTCCAGTACATGACTCCCTCAGTCGTTTCTCACCTGACTTTTAATACCGTGAAGAGCTCCCCGAGGCTGGCTGGACCCTGAGGCTTCTGGTGAGACTGGTCTCTCCGTGTGTTGAGTTTGACCAGAGCTGTCTTAACTCAGTTCCTGAAACAGGCTCCTCTCTGCTTCATGGCCTCCCCTCTGCTGCTTCTGCCGGGGGTACTCTGCCTCCCACCACTCCAGGTCTGGGTGCAGATGTTACTCTCCCTCCTTCCCAGAGCTGGTTTGGCCTATGGCTGAAGCTCGCCAAGTATCACATGTCTGCACGCTGTTTTCATCATGTCCCATTGTTCCCTCCCTAATGCTTATCACTTCATGATCCTCTAACAACGTACTGACTTACGTGTGTGCTGCCTGTGTCTCTTCAGAGCCTGAAGGTGCTGGAGTTTGCCAGCTTATGCCACCAGTGCCTGGCCACAGAGGACATTTGATGCTGGATGGATGTCTGATAGGGTGGGGGTAGGTAGGTGTGTGGGTCAATGAAACCTGAAGGGAAAATGCAAAGAAAAAAAAAAAAGACTTGACACCATCGGAAGGAAATCAAGCTTAATCAACTGGAAAACAAGAGAAAGATAATACACATTAGTTCAGTCGATCTGGATTTACTCTACGTTCTGCTTTAATTATCTCTTATTTCATTTTTTGAGCAAATGTAACAATTGCTTCTCAGAAGCTCAACAATATTCTACCCAGAATAGTGTCAGAAAACCCAAGGGCATAATTACTTAGAAAACACGATTTTTCTTTAATAAGTACATCTCTGCAGGTGCTGATTTGGGCATACAACAGAAGCACGCGGGAACTTGCGTCACCGCCCCCCCAGTACTGGAAGGAACATATTTACTGTAGGGAGCTGGTTTCAGTCTTTCCTGGTCCCTGTGAGCAGGGAGAGCACGGGGTGCCCTCATCTTCTCCCGCGAGCTGTCACTTGCACATTATCGCGCCAGCCACAGTTCAGATCCTTATCACACACTTAGGCTTGCCATGTTTTCATCTCTTACTTAGACATATTTTTCCCCCCCTGGATGATAGTAAAGGGCATCTTCAGGCACCCTTACCTCTCATATTGAATTGTGAATTTGTCGTGGTGGATTAGATTAATCAAAATGGCCTTAGAAGAAAAATCTCCATGTGTGCTTCTCAAACTCAATTTCTGTCCATTTTTTTTTAAATAGAGACACTACTTTCTGTACTTCATTCTCACATGCTGTTTTCCTATATCTCATGCAGCTGAAGATGTATTTATCCCAAGCCCTTGGTGGCTTGAATTTAAGCTACTGTTTAAATTTATACCTAAGCAGTAAAGGCAAGGATTAGAAAAATACCATCAGAATTGGAAGCAGGCAAGATTTAAGCTACTTGTCTTCAGTAGAGCAAAACCTTTAGAGTTCTATCATTGGCTTCAAACTTTCAAAAATCACATCCTTGGGAAAATTAAGGAAAGCTTATCTGAATGATGGGTGGTGTTTCCAACTAAAACACCAATGTAAAAAAAGTTCACAGAAAACGCATCCAATGAGTCACTGTATTGGAGTGTTTGCTTTATTCTTTGATTCTCACCTATTTACTTTATCAGAAAAGAAGGAAAATAAATGAAGAATTAACCAGTAGGATAATATACAGAAAACAACTTTAAAGAGATTTCTTATTAACAACAACAATAAAACAACAACAAAAAACACTTTTCATGTTCTCTGTCAAAACTCAGAGAATTTTATTTTTATATTGTAACTTAGCATTTGAAAGTGTTTTCTTTTTTTGTAAGATAAAATAATATTTTTTCCACCTCAAAAGCAATAGATTCTTAATCATGGAAATAATGGGAGTACTTATAAAAATAATGTACAATTACCTACAATTCTCTGATACATATTTATTCCCTCAAAACAACATCATAGAGTAATATATTTTACAGTTTTTTACTTAACAAATGGAAATTTTCCTATGCTTTAAATTCTTTCTTAAATCCTTACATTTACACAATCTACTCTAATAAGTGGTTTCTAGTTTCTTCCTTTTCAAATATACGATAATGAGATGGACATCCTTGTGGCTACAGCTTAGAATACTTGCTTAACTAGCTCCTCAGGAAAATTCCTGGAAATGGAATCGTTTGGACAACAGTATTCACATTTTTAGAAGAAGTCAGAGGTATGTCACCAGATCGTACCCTAGAGAAGTTGCCCTAATTCATACACTGAACCACAGGAAATGAGGGTTTCCTACTTTTCTTTCAACTTCATCACCAAAGGGAATTATAACCTCTATAAACTCAGATGGTTTGATGAGAGAAAAATGAAAATGAAGGTCCTTTAAGATGTCAGTTCTTTCTGGGGTGCCAGGGTGGCTCAGTTGGTTAAGCTCTGCCTTCAGCTTGGGTTATGATCCCAGGGCCCTTGGACCAAGGCCCGTGTCAGACACTTTGTGCCATGGGGTCTTTGATTCTCCCTCTCCCTCTCCCTGCTTGTGCTCTCCCTCTCTCTCTCAAATAAATAAATAAAATATATATTTTTTAAAAGTCAGTACTTTTCCTTTCACGAGATAATTGGCTTTTGGATGCCATGTATTAGTTGCCTTTTTGGTAGCATATTGGTGCTGATATACCTTGGTATTTTTGATATTGGTACTGAGTGTTGACCAAAAATAAAAATTAAACAAAAATCTTTCAATATTGAAGTTATTCAGCCTTGCCTGGTCTGTGTATCTCTGATGTATGTGACATTCATATACGTGTGTGAACCTTCAGCTACAGCCACACAGAGAGGCTGGTATTAGACATACTCTGTGGCAATCAATAGGTATAAAGACCAAGAAACTGGAAGACGACGGTCGATAGTCATCAGATGATAACCAATGCGGCACTACAGCGTTTGAGAGACTTTCTCCCTGATGGCATCTCCCAAATCTTTGGTGAAGCAGACAGAGCCCAAGCAGAGTGTGACATTCACACAGGACAGTGTGACTAGGTATGCAGCTGGGAATGCTAAGGAGACTGTGATTTGTGGAACTTAGCTACCAGAAAAAAAAACAAACAAACAAGCAAGCAAGCAGACAAAAATGAAAAATAAAATTCACCTCGGAGAGGGATCTCAAAAGTTCTGCTTAAGAATTCTTGGATCTTTGGCTATCCAACACATGTGCAAGTCAAGTTCCAGAAGCCCCAGCAGAGAACAGCTGATGGGAGGCAGAGCAGAGATCTCAGTCCAAGAGAGCTATTAGAGCATGCCCAGCCAGGGTGGAGGTATCACTGAGCTGACACTCAAGAAAGGAGTTCAGCAATCCGAGGGGCTCCCAGTGCCTTCGGGGCAAAGGCCAAATGAAACAGACCCCTTGTGATAAAGCCTGGACCTAAGACTCATCAGGATCCAGGTCATGGGCTGGCAATCTAATTCATGACTAAAACAAATCCAATGTTCCTTCTGGGCAAAAACAATAAAAACTCGAGCCTCTGCAATATTTCGTCCACAATTCTTGCACACAATAAAAAATCATTAGACAAAGGAAAAGGAAGATGTGTTTGACCACAGAGAGACAAAATAACCAAGAAAAGCAGATCCAGTGTGACCTAGATGTTGGATTGTATACATAAAGGACTGCAATTAACAAGGTAAAGAGGATAGCAGAAAATGGGGGAAAATGGGTAGGAAGATGAGTATCAAAATGAATTAAAATATGTAAAGTGATTCAGATGGGCATTTTAGAGCTGTAAAATATAATATTTAAAATTTAATGTAACTCAGTGCATAAGCTTAGTGGCCAACTGGACCCAGAGGAAAATAGAACTTATGAACTCAAACTTATAAACATCAAAGACACAAATTATAACACTGAGATTAAAAAAAAAAAAAACAAATAGCAGGGCATATGAGGGATAGAGCAAGATGGGAAAATGGTCTTCCACACATATAAACAGATTAGGGGTGTGTGTGTGTGCCAGGGTGTGTGTGTGTGTGTGTATGTGTGTTGAGGATTTGACAAGCTGATTCTAGAACATGAAAATGTAAAGAACCAAGAATAATCAAGATACTGTTGAAAATAAGACAGAACTTTTTAATTTTGGATATCAGGAGTTATTCCAAGGGTATAATAGTTTGGATGGTAAATACTAGTACCAGGACAAAGGAGAGGAATGAAACAGAGCAGGAACCTTAGAGGAAGCTATACATGTGTGGTGACAGTTGATTTTCCACAAAGATGGGCAGTAGATAAATAAAGAAATGATCGTCTTTTACTGAATCCTACTTCAAGCCTTAGAGGGGAAAAACAAAACAAAATAAAACAACTCATGTAATGCCATCTTCTCTTCTTCAGTCACAATAATTCCAATTTTCTCAACTTTCTATTGGTTTCTATTTTGTTGTGGTTTCTGTTAGTTGACTGTGTCTGAGATGATCTCTTTTGAAATATCTAAAAAAATGTGGCAACTGGAATATTCCAGTGTCCGTGTAGTGTGGAAGAATTGCTTCTTTTCCTCTTATAAAGATATTATTCCATAGTACAGGCATGAGTGTATGGCTCTCCTGACATCTCCCCTGCCCATGCTCAGAGGTCTTTGTCATAGATCTGCAGGAAGGTGCTCTCATAGACATCACTCATTAGAAACTAGCCACATGATGTTTTCAGATTGCCCTCCACTTAGCATCAGGCATGACTTCAATGAGTGGGGATGTTTTTCTGTGATAGAGACCAGGTTAGATTTTCACATTCTCGGTTTTCTGCTTCCCTCTCATCTCCTGTTTTTCTTCTGTTGTCTCACTCAGTGCTTTTTTCTCTTAGGTCTTGCATCATCATACATGATGCCTGTGCCTTTTCTTCCCGTGAGAAAATCTAGTTTCTGAGTCAGTGGCTACGCAGCCTATTTCCTTAGAATGCTACAATTGGGTCATATATGCAATTGATCACTGCTCAACTCACGGTATTACATGATTGCAATGTGACAAGTACTGTGTTAAAGTCAGGAAACACCCCAGTTAAATTCTACATCAATTGTTCACCTACTAAGTCTTCTTTAAACTGTTCTTTGATTGGTCACTTGTGGTGAAAGCTTGTTGGCTTTGCTGCAAACATCCATCCCAATTCTAGGAATCAAAATAGTACATTGTGGGGGATAATTACTTGCCTTCCACTATGAACAGTCTTTGTGGGAAGATGATGAATGCACAGGGACAGATGTGTTTCCCCCCCTTTTTTAATGATAGTCTCTAAGGGCAAGGTGATAGGCACATGGTCTGAGCTCAGTGAATGGGATCACCTGGAATTTTGCACATGAACTAGCAATGCCGAGACTGAGGAATGAGTTGGAGGGTTATTCATCACATGGGTGTAGGAGCCCAGCCATGTCCCACTACAAGGTTGTGGGACTTCACTCTTGTGGAACAGTTGTGAAATCTCTGAGTCATCTTCCCAAAAGTCCCTTGTTTATTTTGGACAATGAATTTCTGTTACTTGTAAACAAGAAGCCCTAGTTATCAATGCCTAACTGTCCCCCCTTGAGGCAGTGAGAAACCTACGAACCACCTCCACCCAAGAATCTACTTTCTAATAGTGAGTAACATCTTCAGACAAGTATATTCCAAGCTTACTTTCCAGTAACTTTTTGAATCAATGTCTCCATAACTTTTCTGTGATCTGTCACATTAAAAATATAACTTCAAATTAGGTTTGTTTTAACTTATTTGGTATTGAATAACCCATTGTTCATTGTATGTATGAACACCATGTACTTTAAGAAATGGACAGTAACCAATATCTCACCATCCATAATTTCACCACATTTCTATTGAACTCACTAGTATGTAATCTTAGTGGGTGCAATTTTCTTCTTTTGAAATTGGTCCAGAATTTGGTGACTCTGTTGATCTGTCCCTTTTACTTTTTTGCATGCATTCTCAAATATTTTACAAAGTCTCTAATCACAATTGTATCATTGAAGCAAACAAGAAAATGGGGGGAAAAAAACTACCTAAAATTCATTTTCCTGGAAATCATCTTGGACCAGCTAAAAGTTTAATTTCTCTTAAAAATGTTTCTCTATTCTGCCATTTCTAAATTGAGCACTAAGTTTCCTAGAAAGAGTGGAGTTTCTAGTAGAATGGTGTAAGATGGTGTAAGAATGCCTTTCTGTTTCCAAAGTGGTGGCCCTACTTGTTTTTTTTTCTTTGTTCTGCTACCCACAAGTGTGGTGGAGAAAGGCTCCTTTTTGTTAACTTTATCCTGTAACCACCCATAGAAGCAAGAACACCTTTTAAAATAACACATTATTGCTAAGCATCTGGCAATCTGTTTCATATTAAACATTTCTTAGATTTATCATTAACTCAGAAGTGCTTTGGATTAGGAATGGATCTTGTATTACTCTAAAGATAGCAATAGAAACATAGCACTCTATCACCGGTGACCACACCAGCTCTGGGTCCTCTGTTAGATGGAAGCATGGCTAGGAATCTGTGTTGTTTTTATTTTACTTTCCCCCTAAATCAAGTTTTATCAGTAAGTGGTTTTCTTGTTCTGAATTTCATGCTTTAACAATCTTTAGGGTCAGAATTATTTTTCTTTAAGAGTGTGGACATAGACACTATTATTAATTTGTTAAATATTAAGTAATTTTAGCCCATGTAAGAAAAAAAAAGATTATGTTTGGAAAGCCACAATAGTTCAACCTATTAGTATATTTTTAGTGCCCTGAAGCCCTAATCGAATAAATATGTTTGGCCATCCTGAAAGTGTTGATTAAGTTCCTTAAAGGGCTTTCCTCATGGGTGAAGAGTTACAACAAGCCAGAGACTAGTTTCATATAGAGAACTCCATGGTCTCTAGGCCTTTCTTAAACAATCAGTTAAATGATCCCTTTGTGCCCTTGGATGAAACATCTAGTATAATCCTCAAAGAAACTGAAAGAGATATTCACATCCTTTTCGGGCTGTTTGAAGCTGTGACCTGTGTTACAGACCAGCTAACCTATGGTGGAATTGTCAGAAACATTATCTTACTATAGTTGCAGTGTTTATGGAAATACACTCTTATAACCTTGGCACCTGAAACATTTCGGCCCCAACTAGATTTCAATAGTGGTTTCCTCAGGGAGTGCTTTAAAATATATACAAAATGAATAAATGTAAAAGAGAAAGATGACATTGTACATAATCTTTTATTTGGGCCTTGGTAGTAGCTGGTATCTTTAACAGATACAAAAAGAGGGAAAAGATATCACACTAATCAATCATGAATTTATTCCTAACAAGTAAATACATTAAATATATGAAATGAAAGGGCCATTGATCTTCAGGGAGGGTCCCTACCTTTCTTCCAATGGTGAAGTGAAATTTCGCATCAGACCATCTCCTGTATGTGTTTCTTGTCAACATTAACTACTCTTGAGGCTCCATGATTTTGGTTTCTTCTTTAATATTCTTTTTGATGAAATAATTTCAGTGATATTTTCTTCAGATTGTGTGATAACTGAGTGATGTGTGTGATAGTCTCACCCCTCGGTGGGGCAGGAGAAGCCTGGAGGGACAGGGTGAAGTGGACACACTGTCTACAGTGGGCAGCATGAGGCCATCTGTGCAGAGTCCACCCTACAGCCATCACAAAGGTCACCCCACAGCAGAGACAGTCCCATGTATCCTGGAGAGAAGGGGCCTGTGAAGGGAGAAGGTTTCAAAGACATCACCCTTCTATGTGTACTTAGTAGACTCAAGAGAAAATGCAAGAACCTCCTACATAGACAGACTAAGCACAGGGTCCGAGAGAAAGAAGCGGGTATCTCAACACAAGAGCACAGGTGGACTCAGAATAATAACAATGGAATTATGGCCTTGAAGACAAAGCATAAGAGAGAAGCCTAGATCTTGATTTCTAAAATTCATTTTTTTATCCACAGTTGAAACTATAAATCACTGAATTATTTTAAAATATTAGTCTTCTTTTAAGTGCTGTCTAGAATCAACCTCTGATTGTGGCTCTCCCTTCTCCTAAGGAGGTGAAGGGATTTTCCTTTCAAGTCCATGGCTACCTTTTAGCAACACGTTTTGCTGGGCTATCTTGGTAAGAAAAGGGAAAATGAATAGACAACAAGCCTCCACATGGAGGAAATAAGTGGAGATTTGAAGAAGGAAAGGGAGAAGAAGGAAGGAAGTTGTGAAGATGAGGGCTTAGCATGAACCCTGGAGATGGGACCCTATGGAGAGCCATTAACCGTGCTGGGGTGGCTCATGGTCCAGTAGACTCACCATCTCCTGACCTAGGCAAAACCTCCAAGAAAACGAATGCCTGGCGGGATTGGTATTCCTGAGGAAACCTGGCTTGGAGGGCTGGTGGGCAGTGCGGCCTGAGCTATGTCCAGGAGAGAGTGAGAGAAGTCATCAGAGTCAGAAACCACAGGAGATCTCCACAAATATTGGGCAGAAAATGCATTTTCCCTTAGACCGAGAATTAGGAGTTTGACCCAATTAGATGGAATTCCTTGAAGAGAATGATTTCCACTGATATTGGTATTGAAAAAAAATGAGAAAATTTAAGTTTAGTATTGGAATGAAAGTTAAAACTAAGATCAGACAGACACAGCTGATGTGGAGGGAGATATTTCATCCCACGGAACTAAGTCAAATATTTATCAGATATTTTATCTGGTGAAAGAGACTTGCAAAATTTCTAAATTTCTGTAACTAATTATTTTGATAACATATCTCCTATTTCACACTTAAAGCCAAGTACTTTCATGCTCTTGAAGTATATCAGTTACTGAGTGAATGCTTCACAACACTCCTGGGAATCAGGTCAACCAGATTTTCAAATTTGAGATGAAAACACAGACAGTGTAACTGCTCATGTTCAAAGTCGTATCCCAAAGTCAATGTAGGGACAATAAGGGATTCTGGATTTCCCTAATATGTAATTAAGTATGACCTCTACCTGACCCACGCTCTTAGACAGTAGGCTTCTGTAGTCCCAAGTTCCAGTTATGCTTTCAAACACAGCTAATTCTTCTTTATCCTTCATGGTTGTGGTGGAATGTTCTTGTTCACCAAAAATTCTCTGACTTAACCAGAGAGGCATCACAGAGGCTACAAAAGCTCCTGTGACTTTTATAGAATGATAAGAGCATAGGAAAACATACCTAATGGCAAACTACATTTATAGTAGATTCAGTGTCAAACTTCCATTAATACAAAATTTATCCCTGCATCTGGATGAAATGGCTGTACAAACCCAACTTGTAATCAGAAAACGTCATCATAGATGTGTATGATGAAGGGTTGTGTGTGTGTGTGTGTGTGTGTCTCTACCTCTGTCTGTGTAAAAAAAAAAATTATCTCTAGGTTTCAAAAGTCACTTGGCCCACTCGTGTCATGCTCAAGAGAGCCAACTGCACTTTCCTGCTATTGGGACAATGTGTGCGCCAGTATGCTGAGGAGAGCTCCATACCTTTTCACAAAGGATATTTTCACAGATTTCCCAAGTCAACTGAACAAGAGACTTAAGAAAATTATAATCCTTTGTATGACTTTCTTGGGTTTAACAAGAATATCAACCCGGTATTTAAAACAAGGTTCGCTTATGTTTGGAGGGATTTTGTATATTTTTTCTATTGTGATGTGATTATTTTTATTAATCTATTTCATAATCTATTTAGAGAAATAAGATATCAACTCGAATTTTGCAACAGACCCAGCTGTATGGTGTATTTTCCTTGGTTCTAATACCATCATCTAGAAGTTTTGGTAAAATGTGGTGAAATGTGGAAAATAAAGTATAAGAAGAATATAATTGCACACTGACTGTATTCATTTAAAAAATACTTTGTAGATACTCAGACCAAGTGTTCCAACTCTATGGTAGGGGAATCCTGTTATTCCTAAATAAGATTTTAATGGTATTTTCTATTTTTAAAGAAAACCAAAGGAATGTACTCTAAAATAAAAGTAGCAGCAAAACACATTATCAGGATCAAATCTTTTAACCACATAAAATGGAAATAAATCCTTGGAAGGAAAAAAAAAACACAGAAATGTACATTTAGTTACCCTGGATCTTGCAATTACAAGCGCTCAGGATTACAGTAATGCCATTTCTCAGACAGCGTTCAACAATGTGTTCACACATTGCCTTTTATCAAAGGTTCTCACGTGCTGACTCTGAAATCCAAATCACGCCTTTGTGCGACAACAGCCTGGCTCTTATCACCACCACCTCCACTTGCTGATGGAGTTGGGGTACAGGAGGTTGAGTGCCGCCCTGAGCCTACCACAACAGTTGGATTATGTCTTAGGAGAGTGGCAGTGGCCTTGCTCCTGGCATCCATGGCTTTGCATGTGGCATGGTTCCCAGACAATCGTTTCTGGCCATTCTACCTGTTAACCCATACTCACGTTGGCAGTGGGTGGATACATCAGCAAAAGCTGGATTCTTGAGCATATCTTTGACAGATGCAGGAGCAGCTCACCACAGGGGTATAGACTCTCTAGTAACAGGGACAGAACATGTGGTTTTGTTGCCACCTTACATAGCTCTTGAGTTGTTCTTTTTTTTTTTTTTTTTTTTTTTTTAATAAAATCAACACTCAGGCACTACTCATTTCAATTCCATTTCTGGGTTCACAATGTTCTCTGATTTTTGAAGACCTGAGAACAAGGTCAACACCACCCTGCTGGCTTGTTGTTGGACAGTGACCTTGAAATGTCAACAGACATGAAAGCCATCTGTTTGATTGAGGAGTTAATCTGTCTTTGTTCTTAATCACTGTATCCTACGTCTTCTGAAAGACTGCTAAAAATACTGCTCATTTCTGTTATTCATGTTTGTCACCTAAAGTTTATGTAATCAGTGGTTATGGGTTCAACATCCACCACACATCACATCCAGGTTTGTGGTGCAATTATGGGAATTCTGATGTATTTTCTATCTTTATGTTAATTCATTGTGTGTATGCTTTATGTAGAGGGTTTTAGTCCTTTTCCTAGGGAACTATTCATGATACAGAATGTGAGTGAATAAATATCCTGAAATTCCCTTATACTGTTGGTGGGAATGTATGCTGGTACACTCATTCTGAAAACAATGAGGAGGTTCCTCAAGATGTTAAAAATAGAGCTACTGTACCACCCTGCAATAGCACTACTAGGTATTTACCCCAAAGATGCAGATGTAGTGAAAAGAAGGGACACCTGCACCCCAATGTTCCTAGCAGCAATGTCCACAATATCCAAACTATGGAAGGAGCTGAGATGCCTTCAACAGATGAATGGATAAAGAAATTGTGGTCCATAAATACAATGGAACATGACTCAGCCATCAGAAAGGATGAATGCCTACCATTTGCATCGACATGGATGGAACTGGAGGGGATCATGCTGACTGAAATAAGTCAAGCAGAGAAATATAATTATCATATGGTTTTATTCAGATGTGGAACATAAGGAATAGGATGGAGGACTGAAGGGGAAGGGAGGATAATAATGATAATAGTAATAATGAATGGGAAGAAATAAGAGATGTAGACAAACCATGAGAAACTCTGGACTCTGGGAAACAAACTGAGGGTTAAAGAAGGGAGGAGGGTGAGGTGCCTGAGTGGCTCAGTCTGTTAAGCATCTGCCTTCAGCTCTGGTCATAAGCCCTGGGTCCTGGGTTTGAGCCCCGCATCCAGCTCCCTGCTTGGGGGGAGTCTGCTTCCTTCTCTTCCACTCCCCCACTTGTGTTCCCTTTCTCGCTGTGTCTCTCTCTGACAAATAAATAAAAATCTTAAAAAAAAAAAAAAAGGGACGAGGATGAGGAGATGGGGTAACTGGGGGATGGGTATTAAGGAGGGCACGTGATGTGATGAGCACTGGATGTTATACACAACTAATGAATCGTTGAACATGCAATCAAAAACTAATGATGTACTATATGTTGACTAACTGAACATAATGATAAAAAAAGGAAAAAGTAGGATTGAAAACAAAGATATTTAATATTTTAATGATATACATATGACCAACACAATAGTAAGGGTTACAGAAACCAGTCTTACGTCCATAATATGGAATGTTATATGGCTATTAAAAGGAGAGAACATTAAATAGCTTGATATCACTGTAATAGGATTACAATCTAATATTAGATTAAAAATCTACATAAAGTATGATTTAAAATCTATTTCGAAAATATATGTGAACAGAGAGAGAGGAAAATATCCTTCAAAGTGTTGAAACTCTCTGGGTAGAAAGACTAAGAGTAAAATTAATACTTGTCTTGTAGGGTTTTTTTTTTGTATTTCTGAGTTTTCAGTAATGAATATTTATAATCAGAAAAAATTAATGTTCTAAGCACAGATTGAGGACGTGAGTTTGACTTCCATTTCCCCATTGCTAATAAAATTATATCTGAGAGTTTCCTGAAGCATTGTGTCTACTATTGTGGATCCTTATAAACTCAATTTTTTGTTTTCTAGGAATATTATGAGATGAAGGGAGATTTCAGTATCTTTTATAGGAGAGTAAAATGTCCTAAATGATTTGAGAGTCATGCTTCTGAAGCATAAAATAATAGTACCTCTGTATACTAACTGATTGGGAGGGAGGCAGAACCAGGTGGTGGTGGGGAGCCAGTCACTTGCTCTTGGTCACCATCCCCCACTCATGGCCATGGTTCCACTTGCCTGGTCCAAGTCAGTAAGTTCAGGAAATAGGAAGATTTTGTCAGGAGGGGTGGGGGAGGTGTGAACCGGATGTGATTGTTCACAGGCAGCATGAACAAAGTGTGTGTGCTTCTGTGAGGGTTTTAATCCTCTGACCCCTGCCCGCCCCATGGCTTGCTCAGGAACCCATGGAATGGCGTATATAAAGTGTTTGGAATAGAGCCTGCCCTGAGTAGGCTCTGAGGAAACTTATGGCTGGTAAATCCTTTGCCTGGAACACAGCATACTTGCCAGGCTATAATAGAAGAGAGCCCAGAAGCTCCAGGTTTTAGGAGGTTTCCTTCTAGGGACTCCAAAGAGAATCCTACTCATGGGGCAGCTAGACATGCTGGGGGCACAGGGGACCTGAGGAAGACCTACCTGGGAGGCTCCTTCAGGTGGGGCTGAGTGGGAAGGGCAGAGGGAGGGCAAGGCTCCAGCAGAGCACTGAGGATGGTAGAATGACCCTGGGCGGAGCCTCTGCTCGGTTGGGGGAGTTGAGGGGTTGAGGGATTGAGGGGCTCATACTCTCATCTTGAGTGACTGCTGATTATATGCATTCATCCAACATGAAAATCAAGGAGCCCGTGGGCCGAGAAGATAGTGAGATTGGTTCTGGGCTCCATCAAGCTGTGCTGTCAGGAGAAAAACTTTCCAAACACATTCCCTGAGCGGCAGACCAAATCCACACCCTCCCACGATTGCTCCTCGCAGAAATACCCACACCCGACAGGTCTAACTAAACAGGCGGGCCGAACTGTGAAGGACACTGGGGAAGTTCAGGATATTCACAGTGTGTGCATTGTCCAGGGATGTGGGCTCCAGCCCCAAATAATTTCCTCTCCCTAGTCTTTACCTGCGGAGGAATGAGTTAGAGAACGTTGGGAGGGGCACGGCACACCCAGGCTCATTACTTTCTTGCAAAAAGGCCAGATATGTCTCTCTAACGACACCGTAACAAATGCTTTGAAGCCAGTGTTTGATTAAACGTGTTGTTATAGGGGAGAACAGGTTCCCTTGGTGAGCAGGGAGTTAGACACACACCACGGCTTATTTTAATAATAGCTGCCTGGTGCAGACGTAGTTCTTTCTCTGGCGGACTTGTATTATGGAGCTGGAGGAAAATGGGCCACTAACAGTTTAAAATAAAGGATTTACTTCTCTAGTGTGTCACGTGGGCCCATATTAGTATTCTGCACTCATCTTGGGCTTGGAGAGATTCAAAGTCTTTCATGTCTAAAACCTCACGATCAAGGGCAGATCTTTTCTAGCCCTGGAGTCGAGATGGAAAAGAGGCTCCACGTACGGTTTCATCCCTGTGTTTTACTGTAAGACCTTGGGAAAAAGATCTTCACTGACTTTTATTTCATTAAAGCACACTGACTTTTTTTGACACTTTCAGAAATTAAAATGGAAATGTTTTAAGATTCAGGCTGTCATTAGACCATATGTTTTATTTGGATGAAATGCTGTTCTTCCATTGGGACAAAACATTTTGCGAATTTTCACCCCATCTTAGATTGCAGAATTGAATAACTATGTAGGAAAACAGTCATCTTTGAATAATTAATTTCATTCAAAATAAGCCTGTGACATGTTTGGGTGGAAGGTTGGCGATGACTGTAATCCAAATTAGAGTTAAGAATTTTTTCCGATGCTTCCAACATGGTTGTTGGAACATGGAGACTCCATGCCAGGATCACCGCCTTTGCTTTTCCTGTCGTGCGGAGGCCAGATGGATGCCCCAGACAGCCCAGAGCAGAAAGCGGGATGGCCCCCATTCCAATGGTGCTGTGGTGGAGGGAGAACTTCTCCCCCACACTGAAAGCTTGCCGTCCTGAGAACGGATCTTCTGAGGTCTTCCTGGGCATACTTGCTTTGTGTTGTCTCCAATGGGCTGTGAACTTGAGGTCACAATATCACGATTGGATCTTCAGAAAGTGTTTCCTAATGTGAAAAGACATAGCCTGGAGTCTTGCATATCACAAGGGACTTGAATCTGAATTTGAGCTAAACCAGTCTACCTTTAATAAAATGGCACAAATAGCATATAATATGGGCTACCCCTACAGCATAAGTATCACAGCCCATAATATTTTCTAATCTGTCTCTTTCCAAGCACTGGTAAGCAGCTTGGTTCCTGGAAGGACTTGAATAAAATGACATGCCAGCAATTGCTAAGTAAGTTAGGGTTAAACCATGTAACAAGGTATTTAACTAATTTCATTGCAATTTTTCCTTGCTTTTGAACATATAAGCATAATAAGCATGAACAATGGTTTATTAACTGTTCAAAAATTGCTGATTTGTGACTTTCGTGGTGGGGGATATATTCTCTTCCCCAAAACTTTTATCCTAATAATTTAGAGGAGAAAAGTTATGTTATGAAAACAACAACAACCAAAAAAAGGCCAAATTTCCATAATCTGGGACTGAAGTGAATGCCACTTGTCTTTAACCTAGAACATAAATATCGGGGAGAAGGGTCCACCTTTTAGATTTGAAAAGGCCATTAAGTTTTCCTACAGTAAATAGTTGAAAACTAGAAACAGTTTAACTAGTATTATTTAATAGTTATTAATATTGTGTAATTCTACTAAATCAATTAAAGTCTGTATTAATTTAATATCTCATACTGGTAGTAATAATAGCTTCAGCTCGTAACAGTAACAACAGTAGTTCTTATCAGTACTGAACACCAGCAGATAAGAGCGTGTGCCTCCTCCTTTGCTCCAAGTAGCACTTCTGCTCCCAGCACGGCTGTGGCAGGGGCTGCTGTGACAGCAGGGGACCAGAAATGCCAGCAAGAGCACACACTCCCAGGTTCAGGGCAGTGTGGGGTGCCTGGGGTTCTTCCTGGGAACCTCCGTGTCCCTCCTCCCTGCACGTAGGGGGTCAGGCTCAGCTGCTGCCTGGAGCCCTCTGGGAAGAGAACTGTCGGAGAGTGGGGCTCCTTCTGCTCTCCGTACAAAGGCAGACCTTCCATGGCCAAGCCCTCAGTGTGCTCCAGACCCCCGGCCCCTCCTCTCATCAGGAGTGTCTCTCCAGCAGTTGTCTTCACATCACCCTTCTCTTTATCTGGATGTTCTATAAGCAACAAGCATGCCATTCCCAAGCCATATTGGACCATATTTATTCTCCTAAAAGGAATTTTTGACACCTGCTTTCTTGACTTCCTCACTTCAAGATGTGCTGCTGTGGGACAAATGTCACAGGCCAGAGATTACAACCTATGCATCATCGTGCATCACCTGTCTGTCTACTATCTAGCTAGCTAGCCATCATCTACCCATGTATCATCTATCTACCATTTGAGTTTCTACCACAGAAAATTAAATAACGATAATGTTTGGACATAATTATTTCCAGTTTTCTACTCACTCACACACACACTCATGGAGTATATATTTAAATAATTAATATATGAATATTATCTTTGAAAAAAACAGAATATTGGTAAAATTTTCCATTCTCTCTGACCTCTCCCCCGAATATGGGGCATTCCACCTTTCTCCACATGTAAGTACTACTAGGGATTTGTATCTTTCCCCATGATTTTTAATGCTTTTAAACACACATTCATTAAAAATTTAGAGTATTGATTTGCATTTTTCAACACAAACAGTATTACACCATATTTATGGCTCTGCGGTTTGTTTTCTGCAGTGATGTGTTTTCAGGGACCTTCCCGTGTTCCCAACATGCACTTCATGCGTCCTTTCATCTTATGAATATATTAGCCGGCATTTACCCTTCTCCTATGACCATTCAACCATTTTATTTATTTTTTCCAAGTTAGCATAGATACTTTTCTTTCTATTAGATAGTCACAGAGGAATTACTAGATTATAGGGAATGTGCAATTTTAATTTTAATAGAATCTGCCAGAATATTTCCAGAGCAGTCGGAGTAGTCAGTCCTGCAACATTATCAGGGACCAGACAGCGACAGAAGTCTGTGCTTCACGCCCAGCCCTCCCCTGCACTCATGCCCACTCTTCCCTGGCACTCACACCTATCCCAGCTGGCAGTGCTTGGACAGGTCCAGGCTGGGCTCAGGTGGGTTCAGGTTCACCTCAGTGTCTTCATTCCTCAGCTGCCTGGGCTTGCTCTTCTCTGGGAACATCATCAGGGAGACAGAGGGTTGAGCGGGGCTGTTCAACCGCCCTGTCACACCAGCCCACGTGCCACTGGCCAGAGGACACAAATGGCCAGGTCCAACATTAGTTGGGGGCAGGACACTCCGTCTCCTGGCCATGGCACAGTTTCAGTCAGGCAAGGGGATGAAGACCCCTGTGCCCCCTGAGGTGCCCCAGTGTGCCAGATTTCCTGCCTGCAGTGGGGTTGGGGACAGCTGCTTCCTACCACACTCCGTGTTGTCAAGAGAATTTCTTTTCCAACATGATGAGGGAAGAATAAACCCTTTCCTACTTTGGCTAGTTTCTCTGCTTGCTCATGAGGCTGGGTTTCCGTCCATGCCTGCACTGGTCATTTTTATCTTCTTTTTCTGCAAATTCCTTAAAAGGGTCCTTTGTCCATTTTTTGGCAGTGCACGTTCCCTTACCGTGGGTACACAATTAGTTGACATGCATTGCAGATCTTTCTCCTCTGTGACCTTTGGTGTCTCTCTGATTTTCTCCAGTGACTTTAAAGGTATCTTGTCATAAAGGAACTTTTAATGTTGATCTAATTCCTTACATTTTCCTTTTGTGACTTAAGGAAGCTTCTCAGCCCCATAATGATGTTCTGTGTACATTTATTTCAGACTGGCTTTCTGCCCACAAGAGTTAGCTGTGATTTAGATCACTAATGATTTGAGACATTCATATAACTTTTCCAGTGACAGGTGGTTAGTTTTCATCCTTTACTGACATTTAGTAACTGGTCTTTCTTTTTTGCTAGCGCTTTGAAATGGGGAGGCCCCCATCTCGGGCTGTGTCTGTCCTCCTGTGTCCTCTGCCTCTTCCTTTTGTGTGTCTGTCCATGGTCAGGGTCACTGTTGTGGAACAAGTAACTCCTTCCTTTTTGTTTTAACATATCAGCCACAGCAACTTCTTTCAAGATATTTCTCCAAAGGCAAAGGAAACAAAAGCAAAAATGAGCTTTTGGGACTTCATCAAGATCAAAAGTTTCTGCCCAGCAAAGGAAACAGTCAACAAAACAAGGAGGCAACCCACGGAATGGGAGAAGATATTTGCAAATGACAGTACAGACAAAAGGTTGATATCCAGGATCTATAAAGAACTTCTCAAACTCAACACACACAAAACAGATAATCATATCAAAAAATGGGCAGAAGACATGAACAGACACTTCTCCAATGAAAACATACAAATGGCTATCAGACACATGTTTTAACATTTTAAAATTGTATCCATACCTTCTGGCTTCTGCTTAGGAGACGGACCACTAGAAGGATATTGCTCCCACTCAGAAATAAGAAAATCTGCATAATCTCTCAAAACAAAATTTTGGTTTTGTTTTGGAACAAAACAAAGGATTTATGACAACCAACTGACCTAAATCTGAGAAAGGGTCAGTGTTTGGATAAAGGTTTTAGCTGACTAGAAGAGAAACGAAAATCAGGTTCATGTTTTAGAAAGAACATCAGTGTGTCCAGGTCCCTGATGGGGCAGGTTCGGGCACAGATCCATGGAACTGGATCGAGTTATGTATCCAGAGATGGTTAGGGGTGCTCGTGGGTCCATGTCTGTGGACTGCAGTGGAAGGGGACAGGACTAGTGGGCCGAGAAGCTGAGTTTCCATTCAGCCCAGTGAAGGTCTTGGCCAACTTAGTGGAGACTCTGGGGCTTGGAATATCTTTCAGCATTGTCCACTTTTGGGGGCAGGAGCCAGGTTTTTTAGCTAAGGCATTCCCTAAAGGAAACTGCCCATCAAACTGATTTTAGACATTCCTTTTTAAACTACTTCAAGCTATGGTCCCCAAACATTACTGTTATGTACTGAATGTTTGTACCCCCTCAACATTCATATGTTGAAACCCAAGTCCTAATGGGATAGTGTTTGGAGGTGGAGCTTGGGTGGTGACTAGGCCATGAGGGCAGAGACCTCATGAGTAGAATTAGTGTCCTGAGAGAAGAGACCCAGAGAGCTCTCTCCTCCTGAGGACACTGCTAGAAGACCACATCCATGAACCAGGAAGACGGCTCACACTAGAACTCTCACTGTCAAATCTACCATAGCCTCCATCTCAGTCTTCCCAAGCTCTAGAACTGTGAGAAATACCTTTCTTTTGTTTTCAGGCTGCCTGGTCTCTGGTATTCAGTTACTGCTGCCCAAATGGATCAGGACAGTTGTATTTTGGTTGCTAAAGGCTTATCTTAAGAAACAAAATGATGCCCTTGCATGAAACACATTGTTGTTTTTTTTTTTTTTTTTTATGAAACACATTGTTAACCTAACCCAGTGATATTATTTGTCACAGCATGCCCACAGGGAGAGGGGCAAATGTGTAATGGATCGCCGTGTGGCCGTGGCTTGTGTTATGTCAAACAAGGCGGGTCAGCCTGGTCTCACATGTGTTTTCGTTTACTTACTTACTTACTTATTTTCTGCATTTGACTATTTTATTTATTATTATTATTATTATTGCCTTTGACTATTTAGAACTTGCCAGCAAAGTTTCTTTCTCAGGGTGAGTTGCACACCACAGGTTTTTCAGGCCACACTTCTCACACCACATCAGGAACCGAACTCAGGGGAGCCCCGGGAACTGCCAAGCCTATGCCACATGAGAGGCAAAGTATGATTCTTTTAAAACTATTTCAGAGATAACAAAATGATTTCTTGCTCTAAACCTTTCCACTCAAATTATTTAAGGGACCAACTTCAAACAGAGAGTGAAGCATCTTTCATTTTTCTTCCTTTTCTTCCATTTTCTTTCCACTTTCTTCCTTTTCTGAATGGCTTCTTGGTTATGTACTAAACATGATTCAGTAATCTTCAGGTGACAAGGGATCGAGTTTGAAATAATTCATAAAACCATGAAAGTGCATTTCAGCAGATTTTCCATCCCCCATTCATGAGTAGCTCTGGTGCACGGTCTTGTCTGTCAAAAGAGCCTGTCATCAGGTGGTACGTGCACCTGGTCAAGCAAACCCCGGGGGACCGAAGCAGCGTGACACAGGAAACAGCCTTCCAAACAGAGGAAGAAGTGAATTTCAGAAGTTCATGTATCATTCCTTTGCATGATTTTAGAATGTAGAACAGAGGAGTCGTTTTTGTTTCATTTGGTGAGCATATCTAGTCCGTGATTAACTGAGCACCTACTGTGTGTCAGGCATGGTTTGAGTCCCTGGAGACGTGTCACTAGATCATGTAGAGGGGAAGGAGGAGAGAAAGTGGAGGAGACAGGAATGAGGGATGCTGAACAAATGTGGTGGATTTCCTTCCCCGGCGGGGGTCACACACCATCGTGTCCCCGTGGACGCTGACTCAGTGAATGCTGACCTACTGCTCCCCGGGAAACAAGGCCAGCCTCTGGTCACAGTATTGTTGCCAAGAAACCAAGACATAACCTTGTGTTAAGTGTGTTTCTGTTTGAGGACACCTTACTGCTTACATACTGTCAGTTCATTCACACAGAAACCTGGAAGACTAGCATGAAAAGACTACAAAGACAATTCTGGAGTATGGAAGACAAAGCCAGAAGGGTCACGTGGTCTTCCTCCGCTGGGAAGACGCAAGTCGGTCTCCCTGCTCGGCTCGGGCTCACGTCTGCGAATGACCAGAAGGCCCCGTGGGTGTTGATTTGGGAGTTAAAAATAACTTTTCGTGAGTACACAGATTTGCACATACAGAATCTGCACAGAACCAGGGTGGCTTGTCTAATGAACTCCAGAAACAAACCGTAGGACGACCCCCATCCATTCTCTGACTGGTACTTGAAATCAATAGAGGTCAGACTAGAATCCCAGCTGTATAGGATTTATTTGTTTTGAAAATGTGATTCAAATAAAATGTTCTCTGTGTAGTTATACTTGGAAGGCTTGAGCCACAGTTCCCTGGAGAGTTTGTGACTCCGTGATAGATAAGCAGTTAGGACCCAGATCAGAGAGGAGGGGAGGATGGCTCCTGTCCTGGTCCCCCCGCAAATGCATGGAGGGCAGACCCTACAGTCACGGAAACATGACGTATTCTAGAAACGCAGGGAGCATTGCACACGATCTCACCCGTGTCCTCCAATTTCCTGGTGAACACAGTGAGGGTGAGGAGGGGCTGTGCCCATTTTCATAAGAGCCCCGAGCAGCGAGTATCACGTTGTGGTGAAAGGTTTACTGCCATTTTACAGGTGAGCTCTGTAGATAGGGGTGCTGTGCTCATCACATGTGCTCATCGTTCATTCTTCCTGTTTATTATTTTAAATAATATTCAACATTCCAAGTTTTCCCAAGGCAGCGCATTCTTTTCTAAAATTACTTCATATAGGATTTATTTGATTTAAACTTTGACTTTTTTTACATTCTACTGCAAGAAAACCAATGAAAGGTCTTCCTTATATATTAACTCATCATTTTTAAAGAGTTTCCATTGAATGCTATATCTTATCTTTTCAAAACCAAAGTGATTGTAAAATGCCTCCCTTTAAACTGATCAATAGGAACAGTTACATTAGGTAACATCATGAAACACTAACAGTAATTACCTTGACAATATCAAACATGAGCTCAGCATTAAAGATGATTCTATAATTTTTTGTGTGTGCTAGAAGATAATTTAAATCCTGGAAAATCTGTGCATGAACAAATATGATCGTCAACTCAGAATTAGTTTCCAAGTTGGTGTTTTCTTTTCTTTTTCCAATTTTTGCACAGGCAGGATAATGTAACAATTATGAAGACAGGAAAAAGTAGAAAAGATGCATTCTTTAAAATGCGTGAATGCACACAGCTTGTCCTCAGTGTCGTCCCGACTGGCCCCTCCTGTTCCTGCCTCTCCTGCGCACACACACAGCCTCTGGGGGTTCCCTGCACACAGGACAGGTGCCACCAGCTAGGAGGCAGCTGTAGATTCCGGGGTGGGCATTTAGGAGGGGTCTACTAGCTGCTCAGGCAGGGGCTGAGGGGCAGGCCTTGGCTTCAGGAAGGTGAGGGGCCCAGCATCTCCTTCCTTCTCCAACTGCGCCAACCTGAGTCTGAGGTGAGACAGAGGGCTGAACTGTGGGATCGGATAATTATGTGACAAGGTGGGGAGGTCGGCTGCATGTGGAGGGCCCCGGTACCCTCCTTCCAGCGACTTACTTCAGGGGCAGCAACTGCATAACAGTTATGAGAGCAGACAGGTTCACTGTTTACAGGGTGGAATGTTCGGTTTTGTGCCAATTCTTGCAGTATTCTGGGTGCTGGCGGGGGCTCGGGGGGCGGTCCACCATGAGGTCCATCCTGTGCAGTGTGGCTTCCTCTCTAGCGTTCTCCATCAAACACACTCATTTTGTGATGGGATGCAGAACAGGTGCACACGAGAATAATTACAGGTGTATTGAAATGGTTAATTACAGAGCAAGAGATGCTGAGACAATTTGGTTTTATAATGCTAATGGATAAACACCCCAGGCAATGGAACTTGATTCCCTGAGACCTGTCTGCTTCAGTGTTTCCCTGATATTACCCAGTCTTTGACCCTGTAACCATCCGCCGCCAGTCCAGAGCACCCCGCTCGCAGGCTTGCACGCGTTTCGACCGTTGAGATGGATAAACGGGTCTTAGAGCGCACTCCCACCAAGGACATCCTTTTCTCAAGCATTTCACTTGATCCTTAGAGAAAACTGCTTGCACATCACTTCTCTGGGCCTCGCCATGTGTATGGAAACAATGTCATTACACTGGGAACTGGGGTTAGGCAGACACAGAAAATTACACATTTTGGAACAAGCCACCTTGGACCCTATTGAAATTCCCTCAAATGAATGCTCCCCGGGAATCCGTTTCCCTGGCTACTCCATCATCTGTGCTGTGAGGCCTTGGCCCTTTATGAGCCTGAGCACACACCACTGCTGAGAAGATGGCTCGCTGCTCCGACATTGTTTCCTGAACTGGGATGGTGAGCACTTTCCCAAGCGAAGTGTGGGGCCAGGCCAAGTATTTTCGTCCCCTGCAGCTTTTGACAATGGGAACGGGTCTGGGGCTCCCTCCCCGAAGTGGAGGGGCTCTTCCTAGTTAGCTCACAACATAACGCCTCCAAAAAGACGGCTTCAGGATAATAAATGGTTGGTGGCTGGGGATCCCAGTGAGTTTGAGGGAAGCACAGAGTGGGCATAGATCACGCTGCTGGAGCCCGACCGTGAGCTCTGTGAGAGTCTGGCCCAGCAGAAAACAGTTGCGCGGAGAAGAACACATCACCGCCCCTTTGTAGGCTAGATGATTTGTTCAGGGAATTCCAAACAGGACCAGGAGCATTTAGCCTGTGTGTTTTTCTATGGGGAACTTCTCCTAGTACACAGATGAGAGTAAAACTTCAAATGGACTCGCGGAGGGCTGCTCCCTTTTTCTTCCTGTCACCGCTGGGACAGAACACTGAACTTGTTGACCCACGTGTGACAAGAACACAACAGCATCTGCTGTCAGAGTTGGGATACAGCCTGGGCCGTCACATAGCACCAGGGAAAAACTGTAAGGAATGGCTCTGAACTCAGAATGGTCCTAAGCAGGACCCGTTAAACGAGTTAATTGTTTAAAACCCTTTCTGAAGTTCATAATCTAGCTGAGTTTTTAACTGGGGTAGAGGTTACTTGGATTCCATTCAAGTTCAGCGGGAGCTGGTCCTCCTCCCCCTGACTGGGTCCCAGGACCAGATTCTTTCTAAGCTGGAGTACAACAGGGCAGCCAGGGCAGCTGTGCTCCCAAGTAAGGAGACAGGAAAACCGCCAGGGACACATGGAGCTCCACGGGGGCCGAGCCCCCCAGAGGACCGACCCCGGGGAGCACGCCACTCACGATTCCTCGTGGGCATGGCAGTCAGAGGACATGTGATTCGGCCAGAGTCCTCGGCCAACAAGTGCCCTGTGAGGAGGCCGTCACCAGCTCTGTCTTTGGGATTTTCCCATACTGGCTGCTTTTTCACACTGAAAGATCTGTTCCCAATAGCATCAGAAATTCTCTTTTCTTTTTAAGACATTCATTCCCTGAGGATTTTTTGTTCCGAAAGAAGTTGTTAATATTTTTTTCCTTTCCAATCCAGTATTAAGTGAAAGCTTAAAAGTGACAGTGTGTTTCTTTCCTACCTGTTTAGCATGGCCTCTTTCTGCTTGTGACCTTTTAAAACTTCAACAGTGCTGACTTTTTGGATGAAGCTATGAAATTTTGTCCCAAAGGGAAGTCTTACATGCTGAACATTTTCCCCCTCTATAGCATTAGGTGTTTTATTTTGTTCTGTTGTGTGTGTGTGTGTGTGTGTGTGTGTTTTCCTGGCAGCCTAGTAGAGGGATGTAATGATGTTTTATGTTCAATCTGGACATTTATCTAAACTTGTTTGGGACACATAAGACAACTCACCATCCTTTTGAAAAAATAAGTCACAGCCATGTCTTTTGCTGGCTTTTTATTCAATAGTTAAGATTTTTCCTATTTGATCAAAACAGGAAGAAACCAACAATATAGTCCTATTTCTGTCACCCATTTCAGAGGTTAGTCCATTAACTGTAAGGCCCAGGAAGCCCCAACATATGGACTTCGTTCATATTATCAGTCAGATGATGCTTTTTGTGGCCATCGAGATTTAATCAAATGGTGGAGGGAACTATGGATTCATATCGTGACTCTGATGTCCCGCTGACTCTGGAGGCCCACATCAGTCAGGGCCCAGTGGGGAGGTAGGAGCTACACAAGTTCAGATTATGTGAACAGGGGAAGTTCAAGATAAAGGCTTATTGGCTAGGCTAGAATACAGGGACCATGGGGACTGACGAGAAAGGGTAAGAGAGAACCTTAAAGAATAGAGGAATGGAGGGTTGATTGTTGGGTCCTGTCAAAGGGACAAGTTTTCAAGAGCCCCCATCGTACAGCAGGACCCAGACCTTGTGGCAGAGTGTGTGTCTGTGGCTGGAAGGAAGGAGGGGGTGTGTGCTGAGTGGGATGCTTCGGGGCCCTCAGCAGGGGTTTACCTTCTGCTGTCAGGGGCGTCACTGGCGGGGAGGCGCTGGGCCTCAGACCTGCAGCAGGTCCGGTCTGCAGACGTTGTTTCCCAAGTCCGGTCCGCAGACGTTGTGTCTGCTGCAGGGGCATGCCCAGAAAGAGCAGCCCGGAGGAAGGATAAGAGCCCCTTCCTCCTTCAATGCCTTTCCAGCACCCTTTACTGATAAAACTTGCCATGGTGCTGGATGGAACGTGAGAAATTTACAGGGTCTCAACCTGTTGTCACCAAGCAGGCAATCAAGTGTGGGTGTGGGCCTGAGACTGAGCTGGTAAATGATCCAGCCCTGTCCCAGCTCGGTTTTCTGGGAGAGAGAGTAGGAGTGTATCCCCTAAGCATGGTGGGAATCTTGGGTTGGCACCCACAACATTAATACAAACCCAAATCCTGCACCTACATGTCAACATCTGAGTGACATTTGTTTTAAAAATATATTAATAAGCACACCTATGGGAGAATGATTTGTATACGAGCAGCGTGAGGCCATTTTGAGAGAAGTCTGTACAAATTTCACAATTAGCAGTCATGAGCAAAGTTTGACTTTTTCTAATCATGAGGCTTTAAGTGTGAAGCAATTTGGGAGTTGTCTTAGGCACACAACCACATGGGAGGTTGGCCAGCATGCCAGGAGCACTTCAAGTCTGTGCTTCTGTGGCTACAACACCGTCATGGGCAAAGGGATGTTGACCAGAATAAGCCTCCTTGTCCAGGACATGGCCCAGTTCTAAAGATGGAAGACAACGGGTCCCAAGGTGATGAAGTTCTCATAAGAAAGACTATGTCCTAGAGAAAAAAAGCATTTCGGGAAGATCACACCCTCACAGGGCATAAGTCTTTGACTAACACCAAACTGGAGAGAAGAGTCTCCCCAAACCATCCCAACTGCACAACTGAAATTGACCAATTAAACCAATTAAAAAGAAATTAACCAATTAAAATGGCTAAAGAAGATGTGGTCCATATACACTATGGAGTATGATGCCTCCATCAGAAAGGGTGAATCCCCAACTTTTGTAGCAACATGGACGGGACTGGAGGAGATTATGCTGAGTGAAATAAGTCAAGCAGAGAGAGTCAATTATCATATGGTTTCACTTACTTGTGGAGCACAAGGAATAACATGGAGGACATGGGGAAATGGAGAGGAGAAGGGAGTTGGGGGAAATCGGAGGGGGAGACAAACCATGAGAGACTGTGGACTCTGAGAAACGAGCCGAGGATTTTGGAGGGGTGGGGTAGGGGATGGGTGAGCCTGGTGGTGGGCATTAAGGAGGGTATGTATTGCAGAAGCACTGGGTGTTATAAGCAAGCAATGAATCATGGAACAATACATCAAAAACTAATGATGTACTGTATGGTGGCTAACATAATAAAAATATAAAAAATATAAAAAAATGTCTAAAAACACTGAGAAGTGTTATTACCAAACTTTAAATCACAAAACTTGTCATCTGAAGTGTAGCTCTAAACTTTCATCCCTGAATAATCCAGTTAAGGTTAATGCCTAACTTTTGTTTGACTTCCAACATAGAAAGCATTATGATGCTGGAAGTACTCATTTTAGGACTGAGTGCCCTTAGGCCATGTTGTGAGGTTCACCTGCCCTTGGGCTGCCTGACCTCTATTTCCAAGCCTCCTGCCACCTCCCCAGCTGGTCCCCTGAGAATAGTGCTCAGTCACATGACCAGACTTGTTCACACTTGTTCAGGGGAAGTGGTCCTGAACGAGGGGATGTCAACATGGCATCCAACAGAAGTGTCTGCCTTACCTGACGATTGTGATAATGTGTCTATACTTACTGTGTCAGGATTTTTACTTTGATTGCATTCTCAGAAGTAAAGCTGGAAATATTAAGACAATGGCAAAAAAAAAAGGCTGGATTCATTTTGGAAAGAGAGGATTTCTCATGAAATCTTGAATTCCAGTACAGAGATTATGTCTTTACATGGGAGACTGGTCTGTTTGGCAGCCTTCCATCCCCCAGAGCCCGAAGAGAAGGCACATCAGGGTATCAAGTCATAAGAGAATGCAGGGAGCTCACCAACTCACCCCAAGTATCTTTCCAAAACCCCCTCTACCTGGTATTTGCTCCATATTAGTGACCACTCATATCTTCTCTAGCAAGAGCTGTTGCCTAAATCAAACTGCAGTAAGAGGAATGGAGATTTGCCCACATGAATACGAAAAAAGCTTGAATTTCTGAAACATTCCTAGCCTAGGGTTTCCCAAACATTCGGGATCCATGGACTCCTTTTGCAATGATATAGCTAATGAATCCCCTTGGGAATTTTCTTTTATGAAACCGTTTCATCTATTACGTAACAAAAAATGATTTTTATTTTAAAAAATTCAGTTCAGAATGTCATTAACATACTATTGTAATTTTCCTTCTCATACAGTTTACAGTAATGGTTAAAATTTAAAGATACATTTTCATTTTTCCCATTTCACAGGTACACATGTTCCTTAATTTATTTTCATTTTTTAACTTTTTTTAGATTTTTATTTATTTATTTGACAGAGAGAGACACAGTGAAAGAGGGAATGCAAGTAGGGGGAATGGGAGAGGGAGAAACAGGCTTCCCACAGAGCAGGGAGCCTGATGTGGGGCTTGATCCCAGGACCCTGGGGATCATGACATGAACCAATGGCAGACGCTTAAAGACTGAGCCACCCAGGTGCCCCTCCTTTATTTATTTTATATTAAATATTTATGCATTATATGTCAACTTTGGTTAAAAGTGACATCTTATTTAATTTGATACCAAATGATATTAAGATGCAAATAAATTATTTTAACTTTTAATTTTGTTTTATTATACTTTTTATCAGAGTATATGCAATCCACTGAATCATGGAAAATTTACAACTTTTGCAAGGTAAAAGATACAAATACAAGCATATCAACATATAGTCATCCATATACAAGTATTAGATGTTATGTTTGTATATCGAAATATTTTAAATTTCTTTTGTGAATGCTACATAAAATTGTTTTCTTAGCCACTTTATGGAGATATGATTGCCATGCATAATGCTGTACATATTAAATGCAGGCAACATGGTGGGTTTGATGGTCAGGACACCCTCATGAGACCATGACTATCTATGCCATAAACCTATCTGTTGCCTGCAAAGGCTCCTTCCTGTCCTCTTATTTGCTTGAATATCTTTTGTGTGATAAGAGCTTTTGACATACGATCTGTCCTCTTAGCAAGATTTTAAGGGTGCCGTACAGCATTGTTCACTGTGGGCACTATGTTATACGCTGGATCTCTAGGTCTTATCCCTGTTTCATAACTGAAACTTTGTATCCCTTTATTAGTACCCCCCAATTTCCCCTCTCCCAGGCTCTGGCAACCACCATTCCACTCTTTGCTTCTATAAAGTTGACTATTTTAGATCCACAAATAAGTAGACTCTTACAGTATTTGATATTTCTCAAAATAAAATAAAGACATACAAATTGCCAACATATGTAAATATGCCCAACACCTGGGAAATGCAAATCACTAGATAGAATGGATATTATAAAACAGAAACAAAGCAAAGCAAAGCAAAACAAAACAAAACAAAAACAAAAGATGGCAATTGTTGATGAGATGTGGGGAAAAGGGAACCCTTGTACAGCATAGGTGGGAATGTGAATTGGTGTAGCCACCGTGGAAAACAGTAGAGAAGGTCCTCACAATCTTAAAAAAATAAAACTACCATATGATCCAGTAATCCTACCTTTAGGAACATATCTGAAGGAAACAAAATCAGTATCTTGAAGAGATATCTTCACTTTGTATTCACTCCAAATTTTATTTATAATAACCAAGACATGAAAACAACCTAAATGTCCAATGACAGAAAAATGAAATATTACATATATAATATTTTATATTTGTATATAATTCATGTAATATATGCTTTGACAAAGTTAATAAACTCATATATTTTATATAATTTTATATTACACACATATGAATTTTATATTAATATCATATATATATATACACATATATGTATATCAGGTTTTTAAAAAAGGAAATATCCTGACATTTACAGCAACATAGATAAACCTAGAGGGACATTATACAGAATGAAATAAACCAGTCAGAGGATACACAGACAAACTTTAAGTATAAGTTATGGTATTGAAGATCTATGACACTTGCTATATGAAGTCTCTGCATTTTATCCTTTGTATAATCAGTTGGTTTACTTTTAATAATTCTTATGTTATTTATAATCATAAATTATTTCTAATTACAATACATAAGGGGACTTCAGTCTGTTATTGTAATTACTTTTTAAAATTTTTAAATTATTTTTTTAATTCAAATTCAATTAGCCAAGGTATAGTGCATCACTGGGTTTTGATGTAGTGTTCAATGATTCATTAGTTGAATAACACCCAGTGCTCATCATATCATGGGCCCTCTTCACTTTTTTACTTGTACATTTCAGGTGGGATTCAAATTGTGTCTAAATAAACTCAAGAAGCAAATTGGCTATCATAATCATTATGATTCTTTTCCTCATATTATCTTTGAAATATGAAAACCAGGGGTTTTAAAGGGGAGAGGGGTTGATGGGTATTAAGGAGTGCACGCATTCCATGGAGAACTGGGTGTTACAATACACAATGAATCATGAAACACTACATCAAAAACTAACGATGTACTGTATGGTGACTAACATGACATAATAAAAATAATAATTACTAAAAAAAGAAAGCAATCTTGTCTGAATTTGCCTCTTTCACTTGACTATGCATTTTTTGCATTTTTGCAACTTTCACTTGACTATGCATTTGGTTGTTGTTCTTGGGAAATAAAATGCAAAGTCTTGTCTTCTTTCAGCTCAGAAAAGTTTTCTTCTAGATTATTTTAAAGCCTGTTTTTTGTTTTTGTTTTTGTTTTTGCTTTATTCTTCTAGTCTCTTTTGGAATACATTTTATGAATATTTTGATGTCTCTTTCTGTTTGTTACATGTCTAATTCCTCTTTGGGAATTTCAATCACTTTGAAATTATATTCTATTTTCTGAAGATTGCCATCCACAGCACTGATTCCCTTTCCTATAATGTTGATTTAGGACTATAATGATCCTAATATTAGTGTATACTTTTCAATTTCCATTTTACTTAGTTTTTGTCTTAGTTCATTTAGCTTCTTTTATAAAAATTTCAGCCTATTACCTTATCTTATTTTTTATACAATCCACGTTTTATTTATTTTTTGGAAAATACAAATTATTTGAATAAATATTTATTTTTCCTAGTTTATATTTTACAAAATATTTACAATATATTTTACAAACTATGCTCATTTTTCCTCTCTGTGGATATTTTCTTTCTTTCCTTTTTTTTTTTTTTTTGTTCCACCTGGGTCAGACATTTCTTCTTTGATGCATGGATTGTCCTTGGGGCTCTTCACTCCTTGACTAAGTGTCTTACCAATTCTCATGTCAAAATGTAACTTATAGGTCCAGATGATGGATATTTCCTTCACAGTTTTTTCATGATCTTAAGGTTATAAAGCAAAAGAGTATGACAAAAGTGAAGAGGGGCACGTGATAGTGATAAAAGTTTCAGCACAGGGCAAGTGTAGCTGTGAATACTGTAGCTTCAATTACATAGAGTGAAAATTGACTGAAGTAAATTAAGTAAAAATAGAGAACCCCAAAATCATGGTAGGGGAGGTTGACATGATTTTCTTATAAAAAGGCAAAAATAGGGAAGTTTTAGAAGACATAGGAAATGGAGGTATGGAAAGGGCATAAGACTGAGAGGATATGAGATATTTGAACAAAATTATTAAGGAACTTCACATAGTTAATATATATGCATATACAGCAGTCAGCCGTGGCAGAATACCCACCATATTTGAGTATGTTTACAAAATTTGCCATATGCCAGTATGTTAATTCAATATCCTGTAAAAATGCTGTATGCCTTGATTAGATTTAAGTCAGCACAGTTGAGAGGGTGAGGTGAGGTAAGCAGAAAGGGCAGCGTGGGCATGAAGGTGCTGGCAGCACTGAGCACTCATGGACCTCAATAAGGAAATATTATGGACAAGTGCCATGAAACACACAACACATGTGTAAGGAGGCCACTACATGGCACACTTGTCAGTGCAACGTCATGGTCACCTCCTTCCCAAAGGCCCTGGCTCTTCCTGGATATGTCATAGGCAATGGGAGTAAGGAACAGGAAATGATGTGTATGTGTGTGTGTCTGTGTGTGTGTGTCTGTGTGGAGATGACCCAATTCTAAATACAATGAATAAAGCCTCTAAATCTGGCATTATGATTCCATGCTAAAATATCATAATAATTAACTTCCTTACATGCAGAATAGGAATAAGTATTACAAGATAAATTCAGATTGACTAAACAATAGTTAACATCTACAGCAATTCTTATGTTCAGAAAAAAATGTGAGACCTTTAGAAGTCATTCTCCAAAATTTGAAGTTTCTCCAACACTTCAGATTATCAATCATCCATTCCTCCATCCATCCATCCCTCCACCCATCTATCCATCCATCTAGCTAGCTAACTATCTAGACACAGACAATGTATAGATGTTCATATGTTCTTTTGCTGTCATCCATCTGGAACATTAACTGAGAATCACACAAGCATGTTTATGACTAAATTGACTTGCTGACCTGTCACACAAGAGGTTAAGCACAATTTGAACCTTAATCCTAACCCTTTTGAGCATGTGGCTCCCAAAGGGTCAGTCTTTTGATGATGATTTTTGCCCAGTCTGACTTGTAATTTCTAGATTCAGATTACTCTTTGATGTTCCTTAGAGGCTTATAAAAAAGCTCAAAGAGTAAGTATATTTATACTCTTATCTAAAACTAGCAAATTGTGGCTTTCTTTTGTCTAGAAAACGAACCAAGTTCTTGTGATGACTGCAGCAGAGTTAAATCATTGGGATATAAAGAAAGCTCAGCCATGGCATCTTCAGTGTGGTGAAATTCATGTTGAAATACTACATCCCTTAATATTAGCATGTCCTTGACTTTTCCAGCTGCATTCAGAAACATTGTGTTAGTGAAACTCCCAATAATTCTGGGGGCAAATGTGTCCTTTTCCTTGCTTTACTGATGAAAATATTTTGCTGAGAATGCCATTAAAGAAAAGACTTGCAAAAATAACCATAAAATTGGGGCGCCTGAGTGGCTCAGTGGGTTAAGCCTCTGCCTTCCGCTCAGGTCATGATCTCAGGATCTTGGGATCGAGTCCCGCATCGGGCTCTCTGCTAGGCAGGGAGCCTGATTCCTCCTCTCTCTCTCTCTCTCTGCCTGCCTCTCTGCCTACTTGTGATCTCTGTCTGTCAAATAAATAAATAAATAAATTCTTAAAAAAAATTAAAAAAAACATAAATTCAATGTTCAAGGTAGAACACGGTGCTCTTTCCACTAAGCCATGTGAGCAAATTTAAGACCAAACATAAGTTCATTAGTTCTTAATTTAATTAAATTGCATCAACTTAGATTGTGGCTATAATGCCTTTTTCTGGATAATTTGCCTCATCAAATAAGACACTTTACCATCTACTGAAATGTGTTAGATGTAGTAATTATCAGTGGATAATAATAACATTAACTAATGTTTCTTAACCTTGTCCTCTGTGCTAGACGTTAAATATCTTATATGCACAGACAGCTTGTTCAATGCTCATTATCTGATGGCATGGATTCTCCTGTTATGCCCATTGCGCATGAGTAGGCACACTTAAATTACTGTAACAAAAATGGTTGGAGGCTGTTTAGCTCATAAGGGACGATACTAGGACCCAGTCACCAGTGGAAGGCTGCATACTGTGTCCTGACCACTATTCCCTCTTCCCTGTTACTGCGGGAAGGCAAAATAAGGCCAGTAGTGATTCTCAGATGATTTTGAAATAGTCTTTACTAGTGTCAGCACAAATGGGTGGGACTGCTTTTTCCATATGAAAGTTTTTAAATAATAAAATGTGTAGTTTACAAGTACAGCATTTCTCTAAGTGTTGTCCATGGAGTACCTGCATCAAAATTATTTGCAAATCATATTAAAATTCCAAAGTTTAGGCCTCATTATTTTAATCAGATGCTCAGGAGAAGGAACTGACATTTTAACTGAAATCTTGTGTCACTCTTATCTCACTAAAGTTTGATGGTCATTGCCTTAACTAAACCTTATGAAACTGCAAGAAAAATACAGCTTGAAATACAAAGTAATGCCTTTATACGGAACCATAATCCTTTTTATGGACTATTTCATTACCCATTTAAAATAATTAAATTAACTTACTTTGCTTATGCTACTAAACATCAAATAGTACATAAATTTTCAAGTCAGTTCAACATCATAGAGGTGAGTTGAAATTATGGCAATCAAATATGTCTGGAATAAAATAATTTCATAAAACTTCCAACACATTAGGCCCCCTTATGGCCAGGACCTAAAGGCCAGAATTCAGTGTTGCCATCAGTGTCACAGGTGTGATGAGAACATAACGTGTGTTGCAGGGGCTTCACCACACTCCTGTTTCGCTGGACCAGTCAGCATTGCAGTGAGCACAACGGCACACACAGTCCACCTCTCCAACCGTGGCTGGATCCTGCAGCAGGTCGTGGCTTTCCTTCATTCTTAAGAGTGTCGTTGGGACCTATTCAGCTGAGCTAATGTGGAGTCACCTGGACTGAGGACAGTTAGAACATTTTGTCTATTTGCTAAAGAAATAGTAATTAGTTCTGGGACTAATACCAAACAGGCTATTTGTTCAAGGTTGTTATTTTTTAAAAGATTAATTTATTTATTTGAGTGCGCACGTGCATGTGGGGGGAAGGGCAGGGGGAGAGGGAGAGGCAGACTCCCCGCTGAGCAGGCACCCCACCATGGGGTTTGACCCCAGGACCCCGGGATCGTGACCTGAACTGAAGACAGACGCTTCACTCATGCAGCTGCCTAGACGCCCCTCAAGATTACTTCTCAGAAATGATTAACTTGTGTGGTTGTCTCATTCGATCTGTGTATAGCAGCTCCTGATGATCAGTTTACGTGATTGTCAATCCAACCACTCCTGACCCTAAAACCTCAGTAGCTTTAGGTCCTCGGAAAGGCATCGTCCACCCTCACCCCTACTCTGCCTTGGACACACCTCCCAGGAGCTCTCCTGAAGGACTCCAGTGTATTGGTCAGCATGTGTGCATGTGTCGCTCTGATGAGTGACAGTGGAAAATACACCTGGACTCCCATGGTATGTAGTCGTTTCCTTTCATGTGACAGATTGATATAATTAGATAACAAATTTAATAACATAGTACCTTTACTCACATTTTGCCCACACAATTCCAAATAAGCGTCAAGAACCCCATCCTGTCTTCACCGAGTGATCTAGTTTTAACGAGCGAACAAAGTTGTCTTCTTGTTTGGTGTTCTAGCGACAAAGCTACCTTTCCTATACTTTTCAACTCTCCCCAAATTAACTTAATTTCAGTTGACACATGGATTTGTTTTTTCTTAATTTCAAACTGTTTCCACCCCCACCCCTCAGCCCCAGCATTTGTAAGTCTAGTTACTCTTTTCTGCCGGAGCTGGAGACCCACACAAATCGTGACCGAGAGAAATAAAGAAATGAGCAAACACGGGAACCCTGGGGGTGCTGACATTGATTGCTATAAATCTATGTCATTTGACAGCTGTAAAAGTCAAGAAAAGGAAATGCTTTCAAAGTAGAAATAAGTAACCTTTGACCTCTCTTTTCTGACTCGTTTAAAACTGAATTTTTCACCATTTTCAGAAACCTAGAGAGTGAAATTTGGCCCCATAGCGTAGTCATGGGAATGAGATTTGTTATTTACGGACCACCACCTCACCCCAGACATCCCTTCCTAAGCATTCTTCAAAGAACTTCAGAAGCCCTTAGTTACTCATTTTTTAAAAATAATCACTTATTCCAATTCAATTTAGAGGCATGTAAGCCATTTACCTGTGGCTTAGATTTATTTTATCAACAAATCACTTTCTGACTTCATCTTTAGATGTTAGAAAAGTGAGTCACTGGTCCATACATGCAAATCCTTAACTTCTCGTTTCTGTGGAACGTGTGGTTGATGAACTTGTTATTAAACGCTGGGTTTCCCTGGAGCTCGGTGACATCTGGATTCTGGATCTAAGTTTGAAGTACGTCCAAAGCCTTTTTAGTTACATCAGATAAGACTTCACCTGTACAATTTCAAATCTCACCATCCTTCAAGGGATTGAACATAATGTTATGTTTCTTTATGGTGGTTTATGCTTATTAAATATTAAAACCAAACATTACCACTATAAAAAGACTTTTACAGCCATGGGCATTTTCCCTGGTAATAAAATTTTACTTAGTTTTATTATTCCTTCTGTAGGGCATATCTGGGATCTCAGAGAAACTACTGAACTAGAAACATAAGTAATATGGAACAGCTAGGAAGGGACCAAGCTGTAGAGGACTAATAAAAAAAAAAAAAAACTAAAAGCTGCATGAAATTCTATTGAGCACAAATTACCTGTGGAGGGAAAAATGCTTGTATAAACACAGGTAGAATGTTGCTGTTCTTTCAGAAAGACCACCTTGTGCTAGATCTTTAACACAGTAACTTTGATTAAAATGCTTCTATTATAAGTAGCAGGCAGCAGCCCAAACTTCTGGAAACTGAGGGAGGGTACATGAAGCGATTTCCCTCCCCCATTCCCTGTGACTTGGGGTGGTTGTCACTCATCTTGGGTGCATTCTTCAAAAAGGCATCTTCATGGTCCGAACCCGTATTCTGACTGGTGAGGATACCAGGAACTAGCCGGGAGACCAGACCGGCGGGCTGCCCACATGAGCGAGTAGACCCTTTGCAGAACCAGCAGAGCTTCCGTATTCGTGAGGTCTCTGGAAGGGTTCCACGCCCCCTGAATGTCTCAGCAAAGCACTCTGAATTTTAAATGGGATGAATTATTAAATAGGCACCACCAACTTAACATAACTTTTGGTTGTACTTAGTAAGAGGCGAGGAAACCCCCCTTAGCCGCCACGGCAAAGCTCACTCACGTGGCAAAACTCCTTTTCCTCCCACAAGTCTTGGGTTGAGTGGCCTTGGTAGACAAGGAGGGGGCAGGCAGCAGACCTGGAATGTAGCAAACGTTCATGGATGTGTGTTTCTGACACAGGCAGCCTGGGGAGCGGCTGATGGCCGGGTCTACAGAGAGCGGGGCTCAGGCCACACTCGTGGTGAAGGCTGAAAGACAACATTCGGTAGGACCCTTCTGACGCATGTCCTGGTCCATTTGTCACTTTCCCGCTGGGTGATCTGCTGACTACCTGGAGGTTACCTCCAGCTTCCCTCCTCGCCTCACCCCTGACAGACAGGTGAGTGGGCCTTTCCCGTTATACGCTTACTTCACTCCATATTGCTTATGTTCTAGCTGAATGTTCCTATCCTATCCATATTTTGTGTCGAGACTTTGCAATCATCATTTCCAATTAAAAAAAACATTATTTCTTAACATTACTGCAGTGACAGAGGATGATGAACCACCTTATTTCTGACTGTGTGCTGCTCGGCACTGGCTGTAGTCAGAGGTCAACCCAGAAGTGCGTGAACTTCAGTGAGCACCACCATGAGCTTGTTGGTCACGGAGGCCTGTCCTGGCTGGAAGCAAGTCTGGGCCCAGCTCTGCACCGGTGGGGGAGGCCGGCCACCAGGCGCCTGACCGAGGTCAGCTTGGGGGGCAGCAGGTTAGGGCTTCTCTCCGCAGAGCCCATGGTGCTTTCAGAAACAGGCCACAGGCCCCCTGTACTCCACAGGCTGCCTGAATGCCATAAGGTTCTTTCTCCATCACCATACTTGTTGCTTTCAACACAGCAGCCCAATACCAGACATGCCTAGGTTTTTTCTTGACAAACTGTTGGTGCTAAGGCTTGACAGTTTGGGAACCAAAATGGCTCTGCTGCATTTTTTTTTAATTTTAATTTTTTATAAACATATTTTTATCCCCAGGGGTACATGTCTGTGAATCGCTCTGCTGCATTTTTGTAGAGCTTGAGCTGCATAAGATGTTTTGGAAAATAAGAGCGAATTCAAGGGAAGTCAGAGAAATGACACAGCAAAACAGCAGAACACACTCTACATGAGGCCAGAGAAAATGTCATGCTTGATCAGAGAAATTAAACACTTTTTTTGTTTGTTTGTTTTGATCACTGTTTTACTGGTTTGCTATGAATTCTGGTATGATACGTGGAAAATACCCATGAAGACTGGTAGTCCCAGGTTACACAATCTCCAGGCAAACTAAAGCTGGAAAATATGCCTCAGTACATACAGGGCTCTAGAAAGGTGATGACAACTTTATTCATGTTTCTGGAGATACTTGGGACACATGTCCTCAGGTCACAGAATTCCACTGCACCTGGATTTGCATTGACTATGTTCAGCCCCCAGCAGAGGGAGATGTAGAAGACACCTCCGTAAATCCCTTGGCCCACCAGAGCAAGAGTCCTACTAGGGAATGCCAACAGCAACAAATACCTGCCATAGAATTTTGGGTAGTCCGCAGTAAGTTTTGTTTGGATCTGCATTATGGAGTTCAAAATATGTGTCAAAACTATACCAAGAGATTTTAGCTCTTAGCTACTCAATTTTTGCAAGAAACCTCTCAGGACACAGCACGGTCACCCACATCTTATTCTCAACATTGACCACACATCTCATGAGACCTCCTAAGATAATTTCCTGGGCCTCTGGTCACCCAGGATGCAGTCCAAGATCTATATCCTGATGCAGCGTTGTAATTTCTTGCCATAAAGATGGGGCCAGGCTAGGAGGCAGGAGATAGAAGACTCATCAATGGGACAGAAGTGGAGCACAGAGGAAAAGAATCTCATGATGACCTGAAAGTTCAGGCTGGAGTGAATGCTGGCACCGTTCCTCGAGGTGGAGATGCTTGGGGCAGGGTTAGGTGGGGAGGTGGGCAGAAGAATCCAGAAGATCCATCGGAAAGCCTGTGCAAAACTTGAAATCATCAACCCGGATTTTGGCTACACATTGCTTCTTATTTTCTGTAAGTTTTCTTACAGCTATTAGCTATTGTGTTACAAGAAAAATAGACAATAATGTATCAGGCTTCAGTAAAAGAGAATGAAATGTAAATATTTGTATCTTTCCATCCCTCTCCTGTACCTTCCTGCTGTGGCCCTGGGAAGTGGCCTCGTAGCCGAACACTGCCTGGGGCAGCTCAGGTCATCCTGTATCTTTCTGAAGAAGGATGCTGTTGAGAAGCCCCAGGGGAAGTCTGGTTCTCCTGTGGCTGGTGCAGAGTGGACCTAGCTTTCAGAGGATCTGTGGCTGGGGACAGTGCTGCCCATTCTCACCCCACAGTCAGTTTGATGTGGTTCTTTGCCCAGAAAGGTGAGTCTCTATGACAGTGTGTCTGCTGTGGTGACAAAGAGCCCCCAAACCTGTGTTGTCTCATCTCATCGCCCAGTGGAGGGTGCTGGGGGCGGAGGAGGCCTGCCGGGAGTGTTCGATGCATGGCTCTTCCGTCCTCGTGCAAACACACCACGTCATTTCTATCATCCCTTTCTTGGCCAATCCACGTTCTAGAATATCTAAGTGGCTGGTTTCTGGGCAGTGTCTCTTCCATGCCCTTTGTTTCCACCACCCACGCATACCTGTGCATGATTTTACTCCATCCCATGCACAGTAGGTGGAGGAGGACAGACCAGCCAGAAGATCAGGGAGTCCATAAACATTTCTTCATGGACAGATCCGCACCTCTCACGATGGCTTAAGAGACAACAATTAAACTCCCTTCTATTTAAGTCCTGTATAGTGTCTTGATCAGAGGGGAAACAAAATCTCTGTTGCAGGTTGAGCTGGATTTAAACCTGGAATTTTGTCCCTGGAATTAAACCTGAGGCATGGAAATGAGGGGCAGTGTCATCGCTGCCCGATGACCAAGGCCTCCCAATAAAGGAAACAGAGAGGAAGCAGGTTGTTCCTTTGACGCGTGGGAAGAGGTCCTCTCACTGAACTGCTACTCACGCCACTAAAGCAATGAATTAGGAGGAGATGATGCTGAGTGAAATAAGTCAAGCAGAGAGAGTCAAGTATCATATGGTTTCACTTATTTGCAGAGCATAACAAATAACATAGAGGACATGGGGGGATGGAGAGGAGAAGGGAGTTGAGGGAAATTGGGGGACAGATGAACCATGAGAGACTATGGACTCTGAAAAACAACCTGAGGGTTTTGAAGGGGCGGGGGGTGGGAGGTTGGGGG
>PISX010008045.1:0-18070 GCA_004024625.1 Mellivora capensis | reverse complement strand
GGTATTATGGAGGGCACGCATTGCATGGAGCACTGGGTGTGGTGCAAAAACAATGAATACTGTTACGCTGAAAAGAAATTAAAAAAAAAGAAAAGAGTGTAATTTTGTCTTCAGTGTTGTCTATTCATAAGATAATTAAATATGACAAAACAGCATAATATTCTTCTGGTTTTCTTTGAGTTTTTTACCCCCAGGTAGGAAAACATGGATGGCAGCAGTCTGAAGGCCGTGAACATTTATTTCCTTAGCAAACACCTGTGCGGCCTCCCGCGGGGTGCCCAGAACTCCGGCTCCGTGTTAACACCGTGGTTTTGAAGTTCCGGCCCATGGAGCACGCTGCCCACTCCCCTTCCCGAGGGCTGGCAAGGCTGTTTCAAATGCACAGAACTCGGGAAGCCATGAAAGCCGGCCCACGGGCTCAGCCATGTGTCCCTGTGTGCCGCGCTGCTCACAGCCTGGGGGCAAGCAACTTTCCTGCCTTGAGAAAGCAGGTCTCGCTGTCAGCGCTTTCTCAGAGAAAATGCATTTCTATTTTAAGTGTGAAGAGGGAAGTCTATATGAAAGAAGAAAGCTGGAGCCCTGAGACGCGTCTGTGTGCGTGTTTATGAGCAAAACCCTGGAAAAACCATTAGATCTTCAGCTTTTGAGTCATGACAAATACTGCAGATTTAAAACAGGTGAAATCGCATGCCTTCCGACGACGGGCAACACTTCACTCAGGGCTTTCATCCTTCCCTTTCATAAATGGATGTGAACAAATTTTCAAGACGCTCTTTTTCGTGTTGACTCTTGGCCAGCAAAAGCCTCAAAGCCCTGCTAGAAGGGGCAGGCATGGATGCGAGGTCAATCCCACGAGGCCCGATGTATGAAAAATAAATAAATTAAAAGGAAAGTCAAACTCTATTTGTGGAGATTATAATGAGGACAGTATGTTTCTTTTTAAAAGACAGCTCAGAAGAGTGAAAGAGACTTGCGGAGGAGAGAAGCGCAGGCCCCCTCAGTGGACAGAACTGATAGGGAGTTTTGAGGGAACACAGTAGCTTTGCTTTCTCCTCCTGGAAGCGGCACCGGCGGGAGCTCCGGCTCCTTCACACACAGCAGGATTACACACTGCAGGCCTGACTCGAGCTTCAAAGCTTTTCCACTCAAACTGGCAATGTTTACCTTTGGGGACAGTGGGGAGATTTGAATTTGGCATCGTGGCTTGAAAGAGTTGGGGCCACCTGGGTCTAATCAGGTGGGTGAAGCTCCTTCTTTCGCATTTTAGTGATTCCCCTGCCCTTTCAGTACCCTTTTCCATTCAGGAACTGAAAGCTCTTTCTCTTGGGGCCTTTCACGATTGCTGGTCTCAGGGCTCCTCAGGACCTCTTCCCCAGAGCGAGCTGCCTTGGACTTAGACCTGCCAGAAAGGAGTGACACCTGGAATGTGACCTCCTCTCCTGTCTCCCCTCTCTAAGCTGAGTAACAGGCTACCTTGGCATCCAGACAAGCCTGGGCCTCATGTGCTGCCCCATGGAAGAAGTATTCATGGGTGAACAGGACCTCGAGGGCCTTCATCAGAAGCTGGTGCACTCGGCATGTGGCTATTCTGTGCCAGACTTGTCCCCATGTGCGCCCTATCTACGCTTCGGGAACTCCGTTTCTGCTCTAACAGGCTATGGGGCTTGAACACGGGCGCACATGGCTGGTCTCGCGGGTCCCACATCATGAAGAAGGAGATGTGGTGCTGGTGGATCATCTTGGTGGTCTTGAAGGGATTTATGACCTGATAATGTTAAGGAGGGGACCCAGCAGCCGACGGGCTCCAGTCACGAAAGCTCTACATAAATGCTGGTTGGGATCCCCGCAGTGAGGTGATCTGAGAATGGGGCCAAGTCACAGAACAACATGGCAGGCTTGGGGGCATGGGGAGCAGGCTGGCTGCTTACGGCTATCCTGGGAGCTCGAAGGACAGTCATGAGCTCAGTGTCAAGTCTGCTGCTGGAAGGGTCCTGGAACCAGTGCCTTTGCCTGTGCTCACAGACCCCTCATTGTCGGACAGCTTCGCGGCTATGGGGGCCACAACCAAGCCCAGCTGGAACACTGAGAAAGCTGGTTGAATCATACCCCCTCCGGCGATCTTGCCTGAAAGTTGGGGCTTGACAAGAAGGAAGGGGACCCTGAACATTGCAGTGAGGACATATGGGGACTGAGATGTGTTGGGTCCTACCTCTCAGCTCCTTCTGGTTTTTACTTGCAAACTATAGTCAATTATAAATAGTAGAGGCCACTCTAGTGACCTGGGCCAGAAAACAGCCTTTATTCAAGGCTATTAGGCATCCCACATACTCCTGGGGAGCCCAGACTGCCCACTGCTACTGGCTTTTATGAAAGTCACACCAGTGATGCTGGCCACTGGACCCTGGAGCCCCCAGCACCGGCACTGTGTTAGTGACAAACCTGCCTCACCTCCTCCCCAGTGATGGGTCCTGCCAAGGACCTGCTCTCCCAAGAGATCCTTCCCAAACGCAGCTTCCTTCCTCCCTACTGTCTGTCCGTCGGTCCATCCGTCCTTCGTTTCCTCTTCTCCCTCTTTCCTTCCTCCTCCCCTCCTTCTTTCCTTCTCTTCCTCCCTCCTTCCTCCCTTCCCTCCCTCCCTCCTTTCCTTCCTTCCTTCTTCTCATGCATTGGTACCTGCTCTGGCAAGGAAAATATAACACATGGTGTCTATAAGGTTTTGCGGGAAGCCGGTCCTCTTGCCTCAAAGGAGCATGGTCTGATTGAAGAGAAAGATAATGTGATGTGAACTACAGCAGACGTAAGATGAGCTGACGGACTGTGGATGCATACAGCTCGGTAACACAGTAGAACCGTATCAATCTACGGCAGAGGGGACAGAGGGTAAGGAGTGGTTGAAAACAGTGGTTTGCTGGGACCCCATAAACTTTCTTCTTTAGCAGCCCTGGCCACCACATGTGGCAGAGTCAGCAACGGGAGCCATCCTGCCAGGAGGGGCACCCTGTCTGAGACCCGGTGCCAGACTGCCCACCTCGGGTGGATGACTGATATGTGCATCTCCACCTCTCATTCTCAGCTCCCTCTCAGAAAGTGTTTGTGACAACTGACTTTCCTAACTGAAAGCCACTGCTCTTCTGAGCTGCTTCTGAATGGGCAGGCAGCTGTAAAGAAAGAAATGAAGACCACAAAAGTGCAGGACACATGTGTCAGGTTTAGGCTGCAGACTGTCAGAGCTGTGACTGTGTCCACACAGCCAGCGGGTGACCGTGGCGGACACCCTGGGTCTGTGCTGTGCTCTAGTATCACTTGGCCAGACTTGGTGGGGCTGCACGCCCTCACGAGGTGGTCAGAGCTTGTGTGGAACCTGCAGGGGGATGGACGTCCATAATCACTTGTGCCCGAGACAACTTCAGGAACAGGTCTCCCCAGGCAGCCTCGGACCTTGCATCTCCCCCCCTCCAAGTCCCTTTTCCAAACAGACCTCGAGCCTGAACTGCACAGCTGCAGCTCTCAGCTGCCTCATTTCCCCTGCTCCTGTTTGTTGAAGCTCTAAATTAAACTCTGCTGGATAATGAAGTATTTCACATCATAATAATGCCTGTCAGTTCTTTACCTTGCATGATAAAGTGTAAACCCTTTAATCAACTTTTTTTTTTTTTTTAAGTAACAAATGCTAGAAACCGTCCTGGTTCTTGATAAGGGCACACCTTCTGTGTTCCTTCCGCTCTCAATCCCACCTCTGCCCTGCTGAATTTCGTATTCTCCATCAATTATCAGTACAACTATATATAATCCATACAGTTATCACCGCAAGTGACTTGGCGGTACATTCTATTTCTGAAATATTGCTTGAACTTGAACAAGAACTTGAATTCTACTCATTGAGGCTTTCTTGTCATATCCTTAGTATATGTGATTTTGACTGAAATTTTTATATTTCAAGAAAACATGCCTGAGAATGGTCAGGATACTCATTGGAAATGCAGCAAATTCAAGTAAAAGCAATTTAGTTTCAAAATAAGGAATCGGTAAACTCAGAACGTGCATGGTATCAGCTCTGGACCTTGCAATTAAGTCTCATAGGCTACTGGGTTCTTATAATTATAATATGGTACGTTATGCTGTATTGTTGTCATTAACTCACCTCCTCCGAGTGGTAGATTTGTGTCTTGCTTACCAGTAGGTAATACACATGAAACTAATAAAACTGTATTTAAATACACATTTCATGGGGCGCCTGGGTGGCTCAGTTGTTAAGTGTCTGCCTTCAGCTCAGGTCATGATCCCGGGGTCCTGGGATCGAATCCTGCATCGGCCTCCCTGCTCCGCGGGAGTCTGCTTCTCCCTCTCCGCTCCCCCTGCTGGTGTTCCCTCTCTGGCTGTGTCTCTCTGTCAAATAAATAAATACATAAATACACATTTCATGATTCACCATTATTCCTGATTAGGAGGTCCGTGCCTGTGCTTGGAGATGTATGGGGGCTCTCCTGGTCTGGCTGCAAAGGACCTGAACAGCAGTCCAATAACCACTGCATAGATTTTCTAGGTGAAAAATAACAACATTGCTTTTCGTTGATGAAAAACAATGACAGTACCTCGCGGACCCACTTACATGTGAAGAAGCACAACCATCATTCCCCCAGGGGGCACAGACCACTGTGTTGCTATTGTCCATCTGTTCCTTCAGTCTGAGCAGAATGTGGCTGGCACCCAAGGGGGGTTCCATGGGGAGACAGGAGCACTTGGGGTTGGGTCCCAGCAGGGGTCGGCAACCGTGGCCTTGGGGAGAGGACAGGGAGACTTAGCAGACTTGCCCCTTAACTTCCTAGGGTCTTTGCTTCCCAGAGGAGGAGTGGGGTTTTTTGGGGAGGCGGAGGGGCCCAGGGGCAGCCACGGGAACCCAGGGCGAGGTTGGGCTGGGCTGTGGCAGCTATGAGCCAGGCCCGGGCACAGGGACAGCTTTAATTTTCCATTCCCGAAAGAATGGCCACTGTCACATGTATGCAGCTGCCCTTTGAGCTGGGTCCTGTTGGTGGTGGGACAGCAGTCCTCTCGTTTCTCACATTTATGATGAACGGGCCAGCGCGTGTACGTGTGTATTTCATGTTGGTCGAATCATGGAATCATCATACAATCTCACCTCATCACGTCAAATGGAAAACAATCCAGTCCCTAGAGTGAAGGGGATGGTGTGGACCATGAGTCCTTCCTTTCAAGGTCATGATGCTAATACTGATTTGGTCAGAGAACCATTTATGCCTAAATTCAGTGCTCAGTCTAAACATAATTCGGTAAACCCGATCGCACTGGCATCTAGCGAGCTGGGATTGTCTCTTTCAGCTATTAATACAGTTTACAGATACACATGTACTGGAAACAATGACGCTTCAGCCATACAAGTGGAAAATAAACAGAATCTCTTGAATGCTTATAAATAATTTACGAAAAAAGCCCAGAAAATTCAATTTACAACCGTAAATGACATTAATAATAATTAAAAAAAAACAGGATAGCTCATTGAATAGCCAGTCATGTATATTTTAAAATTAAAACATTTATCCATGCACTCTTTAGCACTCAGATAATCAAAGCAACGTTTTGAAAAAGCTACCTCACGTTCAAGAAGCCTCTTCCCCTTTGCACAGGCCTCGCTTTCTTCTCGGTGAGGAAGTTACTGTCTGTCATCGTCCCCCGGGGCGGGGTTATCCGTGAGCCCCCGGAGGGCCAGATGGCGCTTGCAAAGCCCCTTCTGGATGGCAGCGGATGCAAGATGGACTTTGGGGAACACAGGGATCCTTTACCGACACCTGGAAAGTCCTCTCTCAAGTGAATTCCTCACGAATGCAGCGCTTATATCTTAAATCACTTTGTTTGTACATTTGCATCCTATGTAACAGAATTTTATGCACTTATGTGACTTCTTTAGCTAAATATACTGAGCTATTTTCCTTGTCATGCCAGAAAACTGTCCTGAAATCAATTACAAGTGACCCTGTCTGGATTCCAGATACAGAGAGAAGCTGTTCAACTCATATTGATTCTTTTTTTTTTAAATTTCTACACTACTGTTTTATTTTTCCTGTCCACTTGGTCACTCTTAACTCACAGCTAAATGATTTCTGCGGCTTCATTGTTCCTTTCCCAAACAGTATTTCTGGTATCCCTTTTCCTTTGCTGGCTCTGGTCTTCTGTTCACTGTAAAAGAGTTGCTTGGGTTTGTTTGGATTGTGTACAAAAACAGTACATGGTAAGCTGCTTGGGAAAACAGCCTGGGGGTTCGTCCTGAGCTAACCGCACAGCTACCATCTGACCCAGCCACATCACCCAGGTCCGTACCCAAGACAAATGACAACGTGCCTGTGCACACAGTCGGGTCCGCGGAGGGTCATAGCGGCATTGCTCCTGACAGCCCAGTGTGGGAACAACCCGGATGCCCGCCTGCATCTGGCTGGGTAATGGGATGACACGGTCTGCCCAGCACAGGGATAGAATTCACCTGTAAACAGGGATGCCATTCTGACACCTGCCAGAGCACAGATGAGCCTGGAAAACACGATGCTCAGTGGAATAAGCCGGGCACAAAGACTTCATCTTCCATGACCGCGTTTCCGGGAAATGTCCAGCGTGGGCAGACCCGCCGGGACAGGAGCAGGTCGGCGCTGCACAGGGTGGAGACGGGGTGGCCGAGGGGCTCCTTCCTGAGGTGACAGAAATGTTCTAGACTGGGTTGTGGTGATGCCTGTCTGACTCCACGAGTCCACCAAGAGCCACTGCACTGTCTACTTTAAAGGAGGAAAGCATGTGGGATGTGACTTGTATCTCGGTAAAGCAGTCATTCCAACAAGAGCTCAGAGCGCAGGCCGGCGCCCGGGGCTGTAGCTGCTCGCCGAGTGGCCCCGTGGCTTTCCCACTTACCTTCCCACTGTCTTTGGCTCCTGCATATTTCCTGGAGAGTAAGTTCTGCCATTTTTTTAAGATTTTATTTATTTATTTGACAGACAGAGATCACAAGCAGGCAGAGAGGCAGGCAGAGAGAGAGGAGGAAGCAGGCTCCCTGCTGAGCAGAGAGCCCGATGTGGGACTCGATCCCAGGACCCTGAGATCATGACCTGAGCCGAAGGCAGAGGTGTAACCCACTGAGTCACCCAGGCGCCCCAGTTCTGCCATGTTTTGAAGGTTAATTATTTTTATGCAAAACAGCCTCCAGTGTGTGGGGACGCATAGTTTACTCCATCAAATGGAAAATCTCGTCATCAACACCTGAAGGTGTGTTCAGGTTACACGTTCAGGATGAGTGTTGTGTGAGGCAAGACGGGGGAAGCTTTGTGGGGGCCCAGGAGCCCTGTGGGGACAGGGAGCCTCAGGAAGAAGAGAGCAGAGGGGGAGGACAGCTGGTCAAGCAGCGGCCCCCCCCACCAGCTCTGCCCCTCGTTGGGGTCTGGCGCCCACACTGGTTCCCCAACAGCACATTGTGACCGCCCCCTTCCCAGACAGGAGATGGCGTCCCCCGGGGCAGCCTGTCCTCCGCTGGCCCCCTTCCTGCCTCTGCCCTTCTGAGGTCCACAGATGAAAGGAGCAGAAGGCCTGCAGGAGGGCTTAGAGACCGGAAGAGGAGTCTAAAGTCGTTCGCAGGCTCAGAAAACGTCCAAACTTGAGTTTTAATAACGCACAAACACATTTATGCATTTACGCATTTTGCACATTTAATAATGCACAACTGCTGGTTCCAGTGTGATGCACTGAACAAGGAACTTAATTCCACGATGAAGGAAAGCAGTCCCCCAGCTCAGGAACCCAATCACAGGGGAAGGTGGACACCCTGCTCACTGGTGGCCGGGGGTCCACGCACACCGGTGGAGGGGGGGGGTGCAGTTATGTAACCTTGTATCACAGGACGATTCTGGCCTCAGCTTAAAATAGAAGGAATTCCCATAGAGCCTCAGCCTAGCATTTAGTGAGAGCAGACAAGGCCGGACAAGTAGAAGGTCAGAAACAGAAAAGCTCAAGATCATGCAGTTTTCCTTCTGGCCATGGGAGGAAGCAGATTCCTGGACTATGTGAACAGCAGGTGGAAAAGTGACCCATGTTTTGAGCAATCAGCAAGCATGGCGTGATCCATGTGTGTCAGTTATCCCAGAAGAAGGGAGCAGAAAGAGGAGGGGAGTGGGGGGGAGAAGGCGAGCAGCACAGCATACCTGAGGACAGGGTCAACGCCAGGAAGACAGAGGGGACGCGGCCGCCTCTGGGAATCTGAGTGTGATGCTGGGACCCTCATCTCCTTTCCTCCCTTCCTTTTGCCCGTTTCTCAGCCTGCTGTAGATTGAAGAAAATGGGAATAAGCATCTTTCGACCACAAACAGATGTGCTTGATAAAGAAAATGTCAGCAAATATACTAAAGCCGCCCGTCACAGCAGCTTTCTGACAGATAGAGGGAAAAGGTAAAAAATGTTCTATCATGTCCGACAAGGTGTTCTTTTTGAGATTTAAAGATCACTGTGCAACTTTAAACATGTTTCTCACTCCGGCTCTGACTGTCGCTATCTGGGTTCAGAAGAACTTTATCAGCTCGGCCGAGGGGGGAAGAAAGCCGCTGCTCCCATTTATCTCGGCTCGGTTCCCTTCAAAGCCAACAAATAAATTACAGTGTACATTTGATACAAATTGATTTCTTAACTCAAATAACAATGTTGTCCTCCCGGTCGGGCCATGTGTCACTCATCCGCGAGGCTGAGTGAAAGCCTCAATCTGTCTGTGTGACAGAAATAGGGCTGGCGGGGCTCACCGGGGAGCGCTAATCACCCCGGCCGGCCGGCCTTTGTGGGCCCGACGCGATAAGGGGGATCCGGCCGCCCCGGCTCTCGGCGCCCGGCCGGCCGAGTCTGTCCCAGCCGGCTCTCCAGGCCCCGCGGTGGCCATCCTATTTCATGCGGGAAAATAGGATGGGGCCGCCGGTGGCTGGGCTGAGGGCCGGAGCAGAGGTGAAAGGACCCATTGAATACCGGGGCTGATCTTATCAGCTGCCGGAGAAATGAGATCTCGGCAGGGGCCTTGCAGCTCCTGACCGCTGAGCAGGTTAATGAGGTTGGGAGGTAGGCCCCAAGCTAATTGGATTTGCCTGGGCTTGGTAACAGCAGCAGGCCAGCGGCTGGAGGAGCAGAGACCGGGGTGGCCTCTCCTTTGTTTACCTCGAGGCCCGGAGGGGATGAAATCAGGCCGCCCTTTTGAAGCGGGGCAGTTTGCCGCAATGCCATCGGGGCAGAGCGGGAGTCCCCTCTGCGGCTCAAGTGCTGCTCCCGACCAAGGGTCACTGGGCGGTGTTTACCCCCACTGGCCCCCAGCCGCGGGCACACAGCACGTTGCAGGGCGGGAGGTGGTGGTTCAGAGCCCCAGAGCCCGCTGGAGGGGATGCTGGAGCGGGCGGGCTGGATCCCAGGCCGCCCCCGAGCCTGGCCGGGGCTCCCCGAACTGCCTCTCCGAGGGGCGGTCCCCTGGTGGGGGCTGAGCTGCTGCCTTTCTGCCCCTGAAGGGACAAGGGGGGGGGCATGCTGCCCTGCAGAGCAGGCAAACCATGGGCGATAGGTCCGATCAGGTATGCGGTCTGGCCCTGTCCCTAGGGCATCCCTCCACTCGAGAACCACGAGAACCACGGAGACATGGGAGAATCCCGCCCCGGCCCAGGAACCCCAGGTCGGGACTGCACCTGAGCTGCTAATGTTGATGGCGATTGACACTGACCTTGGTCCAGAAGACAGGGAGGCCTCAGCACACTGACGGGACACCAGGGGTAGTGACCGATGATTCCACCTAAGATGCGTCATTTTGGTTGAGGGGAACATATTGGAATTAATTGCTGGGTGGGTTTCAGTGATGTGCAGATCTTTCTTTTTTTTTTTTTTTTAACCTTATATTACCTTACATGACATGACCTCTTTACAAAACATCCTGCCCATCGAAAATCACGAATCAAGCAAGACTTAACCCATTCATTCTAAGGCTCTGGTACTACCCTGTCCCCAGGAGAGAAACAGTATATTAGCAAATGCCAGCTGACAAGTGTATAATTTTTCCATAATCTTTTGCTGGGTACCTTGAAAATGCTCTGCATTATAGATGTTCAACTCAGCCAATTAATACAGAAATAAGGTTATAAGGTGTTCCTAGCGGGTACTTCAGAGAATGTTTCTGTTATAAATAAAATCATGTTCAGTGCATGTCTTTTTCTGCTCAGCAACATTTATTGAAGGACAATCACAACCACCCCTGGATTGGTTTTTTTTGAGGAGAAAAAACAACGTAGTCGAAAACTTGGCATCAAAGGGCTCACTAACTGATTTCCGTGTGTAACGTTGAGAAATCTAGGGGAGCAGCACCCTGCTCTTACTTCTCATGGACGATTCAAACCAGCTGAGAAATGCAAGAACCAGGTAGGTGCAAATATCTGCTGCTTCCAGTAAAGCCAGCTATAGGAGGCTGCTGCGGGGACCCAGGCCCTCGTGTGCCCATCCCGTTCAGTGTGGCCTGTGTGCACGGGGCACACTCAGGATGGCAGATGGCGGAGGAGCATGGGCTGTCACCTGGCCCCAGGGGAAGCAGCAGGACGCGGGAGAGCTGGGAGCCTCGTAGGGTGCACCAGTGCCCAGAATACGTCACCAGTGAGCAGGGATAGTGACCCTAGTTTCTTCCATGTACGGGCCACTCTGATGCGAAGGGAAAGAGCTGAGAACCTGGGGAGAAGGCCCTTCTGGAAGTCAGGGGCTGAGTCTCCCCAAAGCCCAGTAACACGGGCAGTTGCTTTTGGGGGGTAAAGCAATATCCCCAGTGGGTCACGGAGCTCCAGATTCCAAAGCCCTGATTAAGTTTCCCAAAGTTTAATGATTTATAAGTTTTTTTTTTTTTTTTGCCTTTTAGGATATTAACTTTATTAACGTATTTATCTAAAAATATTTATGGGGTGTCTACCATACGGCTCCAGTGCATCAGTGAGCAAACAGAGGGAGACCCCAGGACTTGAGAGCTTCTGTCATGGTCGAGGATGACAGGTGACATCAACTGTAAGCTTGATTAAATGTGCATAAGTCAGTGGCGCCTGGGTGGCTCAGCGGGTTAGGCCTCTGCCTTCGGCTCAGGTCATGATCCCAGGGTCCTGGGATGGAGTCCCGCATCCGGCTCTCTGCTCAGCGGGGAGCCTGCTTCCTCCTCTCTCTCTGCCTGCCTCTCTGCCTACTTGTGGTCTCTGTCTGTCAAATAAATAAATAAAATCTTTTTTTAAAAAGTGCATAGGTCAGTGTGTTTGCAGACTTGGAGTGTCACAGATTTAAGTAACAGGAACAGGGTCAGGAAACAGGAAAGCCGCAGATGGATGTGGCCGTGTGATTTGGTGTGGTCAGGGCTGGCCTTATTGAGAAGGTGCGGCAAGGGGGCCGTGGAGGCCTCTGGCGTGGGGAGGCCCGGCCGGGTGCTGCACAGGGCAATCTGCAGCGGAGGCTGGTTTAGCAGAACCATCGGCCATGCAGTCCCCGTGAAAAGTTTATGGGCTTGTTCGCTATTACTGGATATTTGTGTAGAGGTCAGAATATAGGAGACAAGCTAAGTAGATTAATCTGGAGAATGTCAGCCTCTGAGTGGTGTTGGATGCCACGGAGCTGGTAAGATCACTAAGGAGCCTAATGAGATGGAGAAGAGGGGGTTCAACCCTGGGAGCCGCAGGGGAGCCGACAAGTGGCGCCCGGGAGGAGGTGGAGTGCGACGGTGCCCGTTCTGGGAGATGGACCACGAGGGTGCAAAGGGGAACTTCCCTCCTGGCAAAAGCACTCACTGGCCAGGAAAAAGGACCATGCAGAACAGGCTGATGGGCCTGGGGACATGGGGGTGTCAGGACCCTGTGGAGGGCAGGCGGGTGGCCGAAGGCCAGTCTGGAGCAGGCTGCGGGACCCTGGAGAGACGGTGCGTCCGGAGACTCCTGCTGCCAAGGACAGCAAAGACCTGAGGACCTGCGGGGAGTGGGCAGGGGCAGCCCAGGGAAGGGATCTTGCTTGTTTCTTTGCTTTTCTGTGGAAGAAGTGGTGGGAAGAGCGTAAGGAGGAGCTGAGCAGAGGAAGTGCCCTGGGAGCCGCGTGGGGAGTGGAGGGGGACCCAGCGGGCAGCTGTGCAATTCTTCTCTGCTTCCCACTTCCCTCAGTGTGTCTGTGTGTGTGCACCTGTCATGGCAGGGAGGGGAGGGCACATGGGGCAAGGACGCATCCCTGTGGCCCTTTGTTCCTTAAGTAAGAACCATCGGCGTGTGGCTCGGGTCCCTGAAGCAGATGTCAAGGCAGATGCAGGCAGTTAAAGAGCCCGGGGTTCCCAGCGTCTTTGGACCCAGCAGCCCACTAAACAGGTGCCAGGAACCCTGTGGAGTGTGACAGGGAGGAAGGAGGGCTCAGGCCCCCTTTAATTTTGCGCTCCCACCTATGCCAGGGTTATAAATGACCCTCCCAAGACGGCAACAGGCATTATAGAGTATTGTCCATGGGATATGCAGGTGTGGAAACCTGAATTCCACGGGTGTTTGTTTACATACATTTTCCATAGGAAAGCAGAGGGCTCGTGTTTACAGTGTACCCTACGTCAGCCATGCTCAGAGATCTTGTCTGGGTCCTCCTCTCCGCAAAGGTGGCGTCACCAAGAGCACGGATGCAGGAGCTGCTCCAAGCCCAGCTGCTCTGGCTGCAGGCTTGGGGCGGCGGCCGGCCGCTCAGCCCCTCACCTCTGCTCCCTGGCTGCATCCCCCAAGGGCTGAAATTCTCTGTTCTAGGTCATCCCACCTTGGACTGAACAGCAGCATATCTGTCAACACTTCCTGAGCACCAGGCCTGTTATCTCTCGGAATTTTTGCCATGTGGGAGCCATGAAGCCCCAAGTGAAGGGAACACGGTACTCTTTCGCGACTTGGTCCCAGCAGGTCATCTGCACACAGCACTGTGTGCTGTGCCCATGATCTGGTGCCTCCCCTGACTACGACAGGGAGGCATCACAGCACCCATTACCCAGGGGTCCCAAGACCGTGTTTCCCAAGGGAGGGGAGCTGCAGGATATGCAGCCTCTGGGGGAGCCTCAGACCCAGAAGGGCAGCCCAGGGGCCAACTTGGCCCTGGGGAGGGATAGGCTTTGGGAAGGCAGAGAAGAGGCTTGTGCTGCCTCTGGACAGTGGTGTGAGGGAGCGGTAGGTGGATTGTGCTGGGCTTGGAGAGGGAAACACTCCAAATCTTGGAGACCATGATAGAGGGATGGGGAGAAGGCAGACCCAAGAATCTATCCAAGAAGCCAGGATGCCACATGCACATGGTGAAATGTTGGGGGGCCTGGCCCCACCTCTGCTATCTGGTCTGCAACTGAACCTAGGGAGAACCCTTTGTGACCCGGGCACAGAAAGTTTCATTATAGCAAAAATAGATCTCACCCAGACCATGAGTTTCTCTGTGGGGGAGGAGTGGGACCTGTGTCTTTCCACCCATTTTCCTGGTGGTGATCCCATAACAGCACAGTGAACCCGGTGGCTGAAACAGAACCATATTCTGCCCCAGTTCCAGAGGCGGGAAGCCTGAGACCAGGGTGTGGGCAGGGCTGGTTCCCCACGAGCCATGATGGAAATCTGTTCAAACCTTACCTCTAGACTCTGGTGACTGGTGGCCAGCCTGGGTGTCCCTGGCTCATGCCTACATCATCCCCCTTTCTGCCTTCAGGTCAAATGATGTTATCCATGCTCGTGACTTTTTACCTTTTCTTCCAAGGACACCAGTCATGGTGGACTAAGGACCCACTCGACTCTAGCCTGACCTCCTCTTAGCGAATCACTCCTACGTCGGCCCAATATCATCTGAGGCACTGGGACTTAGTGCAGTAGACGGATTTTGGGGGACACCATTAACTCCATAACAGCAAAAGCTGCACTCCTTCCTTCAGATAACCCATGGGTCTAATCAGCTTCTTTCCTCATGCATCAAATCCCAAACATCCTGCAAGTAATCACCACACCAGCGACGTTGCTAGAAGTACCTGGCACACTCTAACTCATTGGATCGTGGTAAACCTATGAGGGAGGGATGAGTTGCATTCTCCAGATAAGGAAAATGAAGGGAACAAAGAGGAGGCTTAGAGAGGTCAAATGAGTTACCCAAGGTCACACAGTGAGGAGTGATGGGGCAGGAATTCAAGTCCCAGTAGCAGTGGACGGCCACCTGCTGTGGGGCTTTCTCAAAGAGAAGGACACACATGGGATCCTAAGGACCCTGCATAGTCCTGTTCTCAGGAAAACTTTCTCCAGCTGGCTGTGCTGCTTTCATGTACCCAGGAAGGATTTAATACCATAGCATTGTGCCGACGCTACTGGGTTTTTCCATATTTACACTAATGAAAGCAAATCTTGATGGAAGGTTGGTGTGAGTACCTGTGTGTGTGTGTGTGTGTGTGTGTGTGTGTGTTTAAGGGCTTTTGTCTAATTACCTACTAGAGACGTTTTGTCCCCAAAGCAATCACAGGCCGAATGTTCTGTTTATTCCAGTGTCTGCTGCAGAAATGGGAAATATTAAATCAAGCCTTGCTCTCTGGAATAAAAAAGACAATCTACTGAATAAAATGCAATATTATAAAAAGTGTTCTGTAGCAGAAAGGAGCACGTTCAGTCAGGATAAATAAAGAAAAGAAAAACAATTTCAACCAAACTTTCTTCAAATTAAAATGCAGGTTTATTTTTAAAGAAAGAAAAATCACCCCTTGGTGTAAGTGTGTGTCTGGGACACAAATCTCTGGGACAAAATTGGCTCTGCCTTCAAATATTTTATGTATAATGATTTCTTCCTTTAACGTTTTGAGAGTTTTATTATCTTTGGATACATATCAACACATTGTAGATGCAAAAGGGAGCAGCCTGCGGATACCAGAGAGAATTTTCAATAACATAATTAGAGTGTCATAGCAAATCAACCAGTCCTTCCTCTTGAATTACATTCAGTGAGCACAGAGACTTTCTAAGAATTTAGTGAAATCTCTCTTAGGGGCTCAATCAACAGAAATTCGTTTTCTCACAGCTTTGGAGACTGAAAATCCAAGAGCCCAGCAGATTCCTGGGGAGAGCCCTGAGCCTGGCTTGGAGACACCGCCTTCTCCCCGCGTCCGCACACGGCAAGGAGAGGAGGCACCGGGAGCTCCCTGCTGTCTGTTCCTGATAGGACACGGACTTTGTCAGACCCACCTCTGTGAGGGCAGTTAACATGAGTCACATCCTTAATGCGAATGCAGCCACATTAGGCTTAGGGCTTGGACTCGGGACTTTTGTAGGGACGCCTGTCAGCCCCATGGCCCACATGCAATTGTCAGAGGGTGTGTTAGTCCGTGCCTGAAGCCTGGGACTGTGTCCACATAAGGTGTTGCTTCTGGGAAAACTGTAGGGAAAGCATAATCTATCCACATCATCACACCCCGGGGTCCAAACATTTGGAGCACAGCAGGAGAAGGCCATGGGATTTCTAAGCTTCCATGTGGGTCATGATAATTAAAGAACTCTCAACTTGCAGGTCGTGCATTTTAGGGGATTTATCACTCCTCTCCGGCCCAGTCAGTTGATCAAACTCATGGAAGATCCCACTGTTTTGGAATCTGCAGTGATTGCTGCCTGAGCCTCCCCTGACATGACGATCTTCGCTCACCAAGGCTTCGGCTGTCCTGGAATAATCTCTTAGCTGTTACTGGTCACCGTGGCAGAGCGTCGTTACACCGTCCGTATACTGCCACTTTTTTTTTTTTTTTAAGATTTTATTTATCTATTTGACAGATGGAGGTCACAGGGAGGCAGGCAGAGAGAGAGGGGGAAGCAGGCTCCCCGCGGAGCCGAGAGCCCGATGCGGGGCTCGGTCCCAGGACCCCAGGATCATGACCTGAGCCGAAGGCAGAGGCTTTAACCCACGGAGCCACCCAGGCGCCCCTGTGTGCCACTTTTTAAACTAAACGTGTCCCGGCCATATTGAACCCAGTCTTCTGGGGTTGGCATCTGTCATGGAATCTCTTAGACCCAAGAATTTACTAATCACGACACCATGTCACACTGTCAAATCACTTCGCCGTTGACAAGGGCTTTCACGTATGTTTTCCAGGGTCCCAACATCACCACGAGGAAGGGTCCCCATTGCCGTTTTACCAGCGGGATGACCAAGTGACAGGGAGAGCAAGGGACCTGAATGGAACCACTCCACAGAGAAAGGTTAGAGCTACAGGGTGGGCTTCCAGAGTCTAATTAAAGAATAAACTGACTTCTGGAATAAAATACAGAATTGCATTCCCAGGCAGCATTTGGAATACATTTCTAGAACTTTGTGGGTTTTTTTCTTTATGTTTTAATATACACACAATGACACTCTTTGGAGGATAGACATAAAAAATGTATTTTTTCTCTTTAAAGTATTCATTGTCACTAATGGTGTCCTATGCATGAAGCTGGCTTGCCACGTTGTGAAGAAGACGCACCCCACAGAAGATATTTCTCAAAGATGGATTTGTGATCCTCTAACCTTGGGGGTTAGAATGAAGCCATGTAGGTCGTCAGTCAGCACACTAGGGTTTGCCCTGTATGGGAGAGTGTTTCTTTTCCCCCTTTGAGAAAGAGACATACATGCTACAGAGATATTCTGGGTTAAGTAATTAACATAATTGTGTTTAAAATGTGTAAAGGATCAGCATCAATCCAGATCATATTCTGGTCCCTGATATGCGAATCTCTTATCGTTGGCGTAAAATGAGATAACTGGACTGATGGCAGAATGGCTTCCTACTCTCAGCGCTGTGAGCTCTCTAGCTTAGTGGGATGGGCAGGGGCCAGGGCAGCTCCCTAAGAGCCACGTGCAGCCGTGTCCTGATTCGCAGGAGCTGTTTGAGACCCACCTCTATCTCTCCTGGCATGTCCTATCCCTAAATGCAAAGCAGCTGAAAATAGGGCTCACCATCTAGTCCTGGACCAAGCATGGCCAGCAGCATCCCCTCCCTCAGGACTGCAGGCTCCCAAGGTGGGAGGTTACCCAGATTCCAAGTTCTCTGCAAATTCCCCTCACCTGGAGCAGCCCACTCCATCGGGAAGCCATCCTGACCACAGAGCCTTGGGCTCTGTGGGGACTCAGGGTATGGCTTATCCATCAACTTGGCCTTTGGGCAGGAAGTTGGTGGAAGACATGCAATGCCATCTTTCCATATATGACAAGGGCTGGAAAGTAGAAAACCATAACCAACTTCACAAAGATCAACCTATTCTCAAGCAAGTGACTGAAACTCATGGAAAGACAGCTTTAGACACAGCGCCCATGGGAGGGCTTCCAGAAAGAATTCTCTAGTGAGGTGCAGTCTTGCCATGGGGCAACCTCCCTTTGGCTCTGGCTAATCTCCACCACTATGAGGTCATTCAGTAGATACTTTGTGAGCACCTACTATGTGCTGGGACCCCTATGAGCTCTGGTCTCCACCTTCCCAGTCAGCAGGCGTGTAGGTGGACACTACAGGAACCAGAATCCACTGACCTATTTCAGCTGGAAGGATTTAATTTAAGTGTTCTGCTCTTCCCAGTCATCAAGACGAGCTCCATCATAGGCAGCTTGACTTCATGCCACCCCCAGTATGCTGATGACCTCGACAACAGGCATTTGAACTCCTGAGCCAGGCAACCAGGGTGGCTTCACTGCATGAGAGAGAGCAGAACACCGTGACCTGGGAAGTGAGGAGAGGCCTCAAAAGGAGAGCTGGGGCCAGTGAGGAGCCTTCCCAGGGATGCCACATGGTACAAAGGCAGTGAGAATTTGGGGGGCTCTGGAAGCAAACGGAGATACTTTTCTCCAAAGCTAATCATATCCTAAATCAACAGGACTCCTGTGCACTCCTTCATGTAACTGTGAGATAACAGAAAAGAAATACATTGGTGTCTGTGCTCAGTTCTTGGTACAGGGCTCCTGAAACCCTTGAAACTCCCCCAGTGATGAGAGCACTTGGAGCATCTTGTGTCCTAATGACGGTCCTCTGGGTGGGCTCCTGCATGGCTCCTGGATGGGGGCTGCTGGC
>PISX010008044.1:0-85512 GCA_004024625.1 Mellivora capensis | reverse complement strand
GAGAGAATATTTATTTAACTCTTAGTTCAGGCTAGATACCCAGCCATTTTGTCAAAAATAAAATACCTGGTTCAATCTGATAACCTTCAGATTTAATCTGATAATCTTTGCTTCAACATGGGCAAAGATGGATTGTGAGAAGACCCAGTAAGGGAGTGGCTGAATGGAAAAAACACATGATTTTTTTCTGAGTCAGATTACATTTGCTAATCAGAATTCTTAGCTTCTCTAATAGGAATGAAGATGACTTTTCCTAAGACCATGCACGAATTTCTCATCATGTTCTTCTCTTGAGGCACTTTCCAGAAAAATTACATAACCTCAAGAGTTTTGGCTTTTTCACTCTTCATAACACTTTTACAAATATGTTTGCATTTTTGTGGATCCTGAGATACCTCAGGGATCCTGAATAGATTAATCTTGGGAATCTCATAAAAATACACTGATGAAGGGGCACCTGGGTGGCTCCGTGGGTTAAGCCTCTGCCTTCGGCTCGGGTCATGATCTCAGGGTCCTGAGATTGAGCCCCACGTTGGGCTCTCTGCTTGGTGGGTAGCCTGCTTCCCCCTCTCTCTCTATGCCTGCCTCTCTGCCTACTTGTGATCTCTGTCAAATAAATAAATGAAATCTTTAAAAAAATACACTGATGAAGAAAGATTTTCAGTAATTCTTCTCTTTCTGCTTTGAAGAAGAATCCTTCCTCTTTGACATAGAGACTGAAGTTGTCTTTTCCAGCCTTTTTAAAAAAATATACACATTGAGCTCAGTGCAATATTTCTGACTGGCACCATTCAATGTTATGTGTCAGTGTCCTCCAATTATTACTGTATGTTAATTTTGATTAGACAGGAGGTAGCTCTGTGAGTCTTGATTTCCTGCCAGGACAATCAAATATGAGCTGAAGGAATGGAAAGCAAATGTTACTTTCAAAGCCCTAGTGAGGAGTGTATTGCTTATAAATTACTTAAAAAGTGAATTGTGTTTCAGTTAAGTGATTACAAACGTCTTTAGTGGATGTGGTGTCTAAAATGAGCATTCAGTTAATATTCTGCTCCTTCCTAATCCAGGCACAATGAAATTTCAAAATTCTAGCTTTCAACATCCCCATTGTTGTGGACTGAATTGTGTACTCCCTCTATAATTCTTAAGTTGAAGCCTTAACCCCCCCAGTGTGACTGTATTTGGATATAGGGTCTTTAAGGAGATAATTAAGGTCAAATTAAGTCATAAGGTTGGACTGTAATTCAACAGTGCTGGTGTCCTTATAAGGAGAGGCAGAGAGAACTGGTGTGGGTCTATTGCTGAGAGCTGGATGACACTCATGAATTCACTTCCTCACATCTTCCTTATAGACAATCCCTGTTTATTTGCAACTGCTCTGCATTTGCCCTTGTCTTATTTGAAAGAGGGAACAGATCTCTCTCTTTCTTTCCTTTTCCTCTCCCTCTGCGTGTGTGTCTCTGGCTTTCTCTCTCTTCAAGCACAGCTAGAGAAAAGATTGTGTAAGAACACAGTGGGAAAGCAACCGTCTACAAGCCAGGAAGAGTCCTCATCAGAAAATAATCATGGTGGCATTTTGATCTTGGACTTCTTGTTTCTAGAACTGTGGAAAAAATAAATGTCTGATGTTTAAGCCACTCAGTCTGTGCTATTTTGTTATGCCAGCCTTGGTGGATGCATTCTTATTTTTTCACATTTTATTACTTTTGGAATGATTCTTTCTTGTAGAAGCAAGTGTTCTGATGGAGCAGAAATGGATGGGGGAATGACTGAGTGGATTGGCTTATTCTTAAGCCTTGACTTGTGTATTAATGTATACCAAATTGAACTGAGGTGACCCATCTGCCCTCCCCCTCCCCAAAACCCACCATATTTGAATACATTTAAAACCTTTTAGAGCCAGAAATGTGTTATGTTTGTTTAAGATCTACAGTGCTTAGTCTAGTATCTGAGATACAGGAGCTTTGTAATATATATTTGAATAATGAAGTGAATAAATCAATGAAATCAGTCTCCAGTTAGATCTCCTAGAGACATTTCAAGGTATGTTACCTCTTGGAAACAGATAAAACAACACAGTAAGGTATGTTGAGTTTCAATAATTTGGTGAAGCTACGTGACATATATTATAGTTGTTTTTTTTTAATGACTTCTACTGTTCCCAATGCTTCTACTGAAACAGCCATGACTCCAAAGGCTGCACAATATATATATTTCATGCATGTTCAATCAATATTTTTTTGTTATGTGATTAATACTGACCTCATGTCAAGCAAGTCAGTGTACCAGGCAAGTCCCTGTCAGTCAAGATTGCATGCTCCCCCCCAAAAGATTCATAGGATTCTGGTGGCACCTGAAATAAATACCAGTTCTAGGGTATCTCTGTTTTTCTCTCTGTCTGTCTTTGTTTATGTCTTTATCTTAAGCACTCTCAAGATGTTGTCAAAGGACACAATTAGGTTTCATGCAGCCAGAAGAGTATTGCTATGTTATATCAGGACTAGGTCATCAACATGAATCAACCTTCCCTTCTTTACGATGTAACTAATGTACTGTTTAACTTTGTATTTTTCTTTGCCCCAGTGGAGTAAATGCTTAGGCTTGTGTAGAGCTTGTCTCCTTGCTGTTAAAATGTACTCTTTTGAGTTTTGTTTTGACTAAGAGGTGTGGTCATAAATGTTTGACAAGGCAGAAGTTAACTATAAAATGAGAAGATATTGAACGCTTTTGTGTACCTGGAATCTCTTTGAATATAGCAATGGAGTAAGAGTCCAAAGAAATTCCTAGAGCACCTTTTCCAGATGCTATGGTATCGGCTTTTTATGTACAATTAATCATTTAATCCTCATACTAACAAGGCGAGTTGGATATGATTATATTCTTTCCAAAGGTAAGAAGGTAGTGTGGGCACATATACAGCTAAGAAGTGCTAGAGCTAGAATTCACATTCAAGTCTTTCTAGCATCTTTTTTAAATACAAATACATAAAAGAAGTATTTCAAGGAGGGTACAGTGAAGCGTTATTGATGGATCAGGTGTGGTAATGTTTAGACTTAAATGAATTAATTGAAATGAAGCCATTTCCCACTTAAAAAAAAATGAGTTGAAGGGTGCCTGGATAGCACAGTCAGTTAAGCATCTGACTCTTGGTTTCAGCTCAGGTCCTGATCTCAGGGTGGTGAGTTCGAGCTCTGCATTGGGCTCCATGCTTAGTGCAGAATCTGCTTGAGATTCTCTCTCCTTCTGCCCCTCCTGCTCCTGCATGTGCTCTCTCTTTCTCACTCTCAAATAAAAAAATAAATCCTTAAAACATTGAAGAATTGTAATAGATTATGAACATAATAGATTATGAACATAAGTATTCACTGAATACTTTTCTTTATGACAGAAAATGGACTAAACACTTCACATGCCTTACTGCATATACTCCTCAGAAGAAATGATGTAGGTGCTGTTATCTATATTTACAGATTTATATTCTCTGAGTGTGACTCAGAGAAGTTCATCAACTTACTCCAGGTCAGGTAGTTTTCAGTGGCAAAGTTGAGATTCAAACCAGGTCTCTGATTCCAGAGCCTCATCCCTTACCACTACTCCCTTCTGTAACACAAGCTCAGACTCCACTTCAAGACTAGATTTTGCAGGTTTTATCACATGTCCTAGGCCTGGAAGTGGAGCTAAGGTGGGGGCTGGGAGGAGGGTAAGGAAGAGACAGGGCTATATTTCTATGAAACATACAGAATGGCAAGAGCCTCAGAATATGGAGCCTCGAGTAGTATGTACCCCACTGTCAAGAGAAGCCCTCAAGCATTTGTGTTCTCTCTGTGTACAGTGAGAATGGATTGGAAAGCCTCTTTCAAGAAGACATAAATACAACCTTGCTATGGCTAAAGCCATAGGACAGTGTTGCCTCTTGAAATCTGAGAAATCTATTTTGTGACTCTGGGTAGTCCCAGCAATTCCAAAACGCATTCCTTTCCAAATTCTTGTTTTGGGAGAGAAATGTTCTTAGTCTTCATTCCAGAAGCACAGAGTAATTTTTATTTTCAAAAAATTGTGTTTTTCAGGGTCACATTAACATTTTGCAGTGCCACACTGACATTTTTTCCATGATCTATCAGCAACCAGCTGTCTTTGCAGGAGAACTTATCAAGACCAAACTCCGCTTTGCCACTAAACTTTTCACCCATGTGGAGGCTTTCTTGGGTGATTTCCCACCACTTCTGCCAGTCTGTCTTCTCCCAAGCATCATTACATGTTCATTAAATTTAGGACCTGGTGGTTATCCTGGTTCCCTTTCTCTAAATCTAAGCTTTAGAGAAAGGGTGCCCAACATAGTCAGTAACTGCAATCCACATGTGGCTATTTAAATTTCAATTGATAAAAATTATATAAAATTAAAAATTTAGTTTCTCATTCACTAGCCACATTAATTGTGAATACTGCAAACATGGAGTATTTTCATCTTCACTGAATACTCTATTGGGCAGCACTGTTTTTGAGCTTTGATTTCCTAAAGAAGATATAGATTGTATTAATTTTCATGATATTCCTTACTTTTCTACTGCATGTCTCTTCATGAGTACCCTGTATGTAGAGATATTCATTGTAGGAGAATTATATATACCTTTGCCCCATTATCACCCAGTTTGATCAGATGATTTGCTTCTCCCAGTGAACTATGAACATAAGCAATGTGTGTTCTTTCTAAGAGAAAATTTTAATAGCCAGTGTATATTTTACCATGAGATCTTTTCCCCAGGCTTGGAGCAAATAGCATTTGAAAACAGGACTCCTCTGAGTTCCTGGGAGAACGTGACATGGAGGAGAACTGACCACATCCATAATCAATATATTTTTTAAAGATTTTATTTATTTAACAGATAGAGATCACAAGTAGGCAGAGAGGCAGGCAGAGAGAGAGAGGAGGAAGCAGGCTCCCCCTGAGCAGAGAGCCCAATGTGGGGCTCGATCCCAGGACCTGGGATCATGACCTGAGCCAAAGGCAGAGGCTTCAACCCACTGAGCCACCCAGGTGCCCCGATCCATAATCAATATTTAATGAGGACAAAAATAATATTTTAATGTTTCAGCTGACTAGTTTTAGTATCATTTATTATCACACACTAACTTGGCTTAAGCTGACTGATACAAACATGAACTCTCTTTCAATATTTTAGAAATGAAATCAGAATACTAAAGGAGTTTCTTCAGTGATATTCTATGTAAGGTTGGACTGGAAGCTGACGTAACAGGAAAAGATCACATAGATGACGCCGTAGATGACCAGGTTCACATCTTATACGGAGAATAAAAGGTTTTTCCCTGGGTGAATTGGCTGAGGCATGTGACAAGACAAGAGCCAATATTCTCGGAGTTCATCCTATTAACCAGTGCCCAGGATCTGAGTGATTTTCATCCCTAGGGTATGAATAGCCCTCAGATGAAGAGCCCTCGGTGTGAGAAGATGTGCTTTCTGCGCTCAAGGGATTCTTTTTATTTACTTTAATAATGTCTCTGGTTTTCCTTTTTTTTTTTTTTAATTTCAAGGGAATTTTTTTCCTCAATCCAATGCTATCTTTATGTTTTGTAGTTAGGTCAGTGGAGTAATAATAAATATGAATACACACTAAGGGATTGAAGAGTTGAGGATAAAGTAGGCGATAAGTTAATCACTTGCTCAGCCTGAGGAGGAGATGTAGAATAAATATATATATATATATTTATATATATATAAAGTATGTATGAGTATATATACATATACGTATAAGTATATATATGTATAAGTGTGTGTATGTATATATATACATATATATATATATATACTTTTACTTTTACTTTTATACTTAGAGTCTTGTATTGATTGAAATAAGAAAGATTTGAGATTCATCATTTCCTTGTGGTAGGGTCCTTGCGGCTCAGGGGAACTAAGGAAATGTTCAAATGAAGAGAGTAATGATGGAGAGTCAGAGACTCAGAGTTGTAACTCTTGAATATTTGAGTCAGTAGAATTTCCAGATCGTCAATGATACATCTCTGTAAAAATGAATTTCTGAGCTAAAATACTCCTATGAAAGAGTCCCATTATCCCATGTGATTGAAAGAGCACTGGTCCAGGGATAAGATGTCTTGGCACTGATACTAACATTATGTAAGAATTGGGGGAATAACTTCATCAATGTGACCTTTGCTCTACTATCTATAAAATGAATCCTATGTGTAGGTGATGTCACTGGTTCTAATTCACGGATGAATTTTAACAAAATTATTGACAGATATTTGAAAATACATAAACCATACATGTAGGTGTATTTTTAAAGAAAAATATATGTAAGACTATGCAGAAATTATCAGTTTATACTGGAGCAATGTTTCTGTATACTACAAAAATTTAGATAGCATCAGGGGTGCCTGGGTGGCTTAGTCATTAAGCGTCTGCCTTTGGCTAGGGTAATGATCCCAGGGTCCTGGAATCAAGCCCTGTCTCAGGCCGTCTGCTTGGTGGGAAGCCTACTTTTCCCTCTCCCACTCTCCTTCCTTGTGTTTCCTCTCTCACTGTGTCTCTCTCTGTCAAATGAATAAATAAAATCTTCAAAAACAATTAAGATAGCATCAATCTGAACTGCATTGTTTTAAGTTAGGGAGCTAGTTGCCATTGTCAGGAAAACCACTAAGAAAACATCTCGGGAACTATAGTTTAAAAAAAAAGGCAAGAAAATAAAAATGGAACTCTAGAAAATATCTAGTTAACACAAAAGAAGACAATATTATAGGAACAGGGAAACAAAGGCATTAGACGTATAGAAAACCAATAGTGAAATGGCAGATGTAAATATTGCCTTCTCTGAAAAAAAATGTTGCCTACTCTGCAATTACATTCACTGTAAAGAGATCAAACCTCCCATCAAAATGTAGAGATTGGCAGAATGGCACTCAAAAACTGCTCTAAATAGATGCTGCCTATATAGTCATATTTTATGTTTAAAAAACCCAAACAGGTTAAAAGTAAGAGGATGGAAATGGTGTACCATGCAAACAGCAACCTAAAGAAAGCTGGAGTCTCTGTACTATTAGACCAAACCAAAACCAAAACCAAACCAACCAAACAAACAAAAACCCTTTAAGACATAATTTTTTTAAGAAGAAAGAGGGGTATTTATTATGATAAAGTGGTGAGTCAAAACAGAAAGATCTAACAATTCTAAATGTATATGCATCTAACAACAGACATAAACCTGACTGAATGAAAGGGAGAAAAATCTGATTCAATAATAATAGTTAGAGATTTCAATACTCCCTTTCAACAATAGATAGAAAAACTAGGCAGATCAACAGGGAAATGAAAGACGTGAACAATACTATGACAACCAGATCTGACAGACAACACTTTACACAGGAACAACAGAACATTCATTCTTCTGTGTGAGAGAAGAGGAGATGAATGGTTTAGTCTCTCAAATATGCATGAAACTTCATGCAGGGAGAGCCCATATGCCAAGCCATAAAAGGAAAAGGAGATTCAAAAAACTTAAAACAATTTTAAATAAAATAATAAAGAAGTTTCTCTGATTGCAATGAGATCACAAGGCGATTAAATTAGAAACCAGTAACAGACAAGTTACTGAGATTTACACACAGATGATCAAATGAGGAATACATTGCATATGTCATCATGGTCAGTAGACTCCGAATTCATGTCTAGAACTGTGCTCTCGGGCCAAAAAAAATTGATTGGAGGGATATATCCACTGACAGTTGAACACGTCTTCAATTATAACTATTTTTCAGTTTTTGATTGGGCTTGACTAACCAGCTCAGATAATAAGGTGTGCATTTAAGACAATGGAAATGATTTCCATGTTTTGGTTTTCACTGAGTTTTAAATGGCTTCTAGTTACTGTTCTACTTTAATGTTGATCATTTGCTGAAAGAACTGGATACCGAAATCCCTCCTAACCTTCAGAGGCATAAGGATACAGAACTTGTTCAAGATAGCTGGCTAGAATTAGCATAGTTATCAGCTAAGTAAAAGAGTGAGAAATTAAGCATTAAAGGGTTTAATCATGATTGAAACAATATTAATGCAGCCATGACTAATAAATCATTTTGGACTAGAGTCATGGCTATAATAAAACTAAACACTTTTGGGGGTGAGGAGAAGGGTGTTTAGAATTTCATTTTTTTTCCCCAAGGAAGGTAACTGGCATCAATGGCCATCATATTGTACAACAGAATTGCTTTGTTTTCTTGAGTGGTAACTGAGGCCTGGATTAAACAGTTTGCACTACTTTTCACTCCACTTGTTTCATTACCATTAATGAGAAAGCATGCAGAGTTTGAGGGGAGGATTTGTTCCTGAGCCTGTACTTCTGGGCTTACCCTCTTGATCCTCTTAATATTACCCTGTACACTTTAAGGAATTCAAATTAGAAGTAAAGGGAACCGAATGTGTTCTGTGACCTTTTAAATAATGAAGTGTCCCTAAGTTCTCTGCCTCAGTCTTTTAGGTCTAAGAAAATTCCCACATCCTCTCTTAGCATTCATTCATCTGCTAAGTTTCCCCAGAATATCATGGGAAAAGATTTACACTGGTTTCTCCAAATTAAAGAATCAAGTAGGTCTTGAAATATTTCTTGGCACACTGAAGCCATGTTACTAAGTAATATTGTCTTTCAAATTTGCGAAGTAAACATTCTCTCCCTCCCCTTTGACATCTTGAGGCTATTATTATATAAAAAGAAATTTATTTTATTTTATTTTTAAAAAATATTTTATTTATTTATTTGGCAGAGAGAGAGAGATCACAAGAAGGCAGAGAGGCAGGCAGAGAGGGGGAAGCAGGCTCCCTGCTGAGCAGAGAGCCTGATGTGGGGTTCTATCCCAGGACCCGAGATCATGACCTGAGCTGAAGGCAGAGGCTTACCCACTGAGCCATCCAGGCACCGCAAGAAATTTTTATTGTGATATAGAAACAGAATATAGCAGGGAAAGGAAAAATAAAACAGATATTGAGGCAGCTTTGTTCATATTTTTCCTTGGTTTTATTTAAAGCACATGGCTTCTGATCTAGCTAACCTGGATTTACCATATGCCTTTTGCAGCCTTTTCTTTTATTCTCACTTCCTAAATAATAATGACAGTTGATACTATTAGAGTGTCAGTCATGTGGCAGACATTTTTTTTCACATATTAATTTTAATCATCTCTAGAGTCCTGCTATTATATACTGTGCTCTCCATTCAGTGGATACAACAACAGCAGTTCAGAATGATAGCCACTTGGTTGAAGTAATGTAATGAAGGGAAGAGTCAAATCTATGATTTAACACAGGCTAAACCAAAGTTCTGGGCTCTTCCATCACTCCTTCTTGAGCAGTGTGCTCACTTCCTGTTTCTCCCATTGTCAATTACCAACTTGATTATTGTGCCATAGAAATTTACTTTCTCTTTTGATTTTTTTCTTATTTCTCTATTTTTCAATTACCAACTGTTCCTTGAGCTCCTTCCTCTGCCTGTTATTTTTTATCTTTTTAAAAAATATTTTAAGTATGCTTTCTCAACTAGATTGAAAACATCTCAAGGGAGCTGTCTTAGGTTGGGTTTCTCAGAAAAGATTCCAAGATGAAATTTTGTGCACCCATGTTCTGTTAATGCTTTTAGAGGACACATCCGCAAGGAATTAAGGAAGGCCTTAATGGCAGAGGGAGAAACTAATCGAAGCCTCAGTTGATGTTGCAGGAAGCTCTGGGTGGACATTCAGAATCATATGTGATTATGGCAAGGCACACAGCTGTGATAAGCAGCTGATAGTCACAGAAGATGGAGTATGTGTGGAGCAGCACAATATCCTCTGTAGGAAGGATGCATTTATTGAGTAAACAAATATTGTGAGGGGCTGTTATATACCAGGAACTTCTGATGTTTTTTGATGTTTCATTGTGCAGAAGCTTTTTGTTTTGGTGTTGCCCAAATAGTTTATTTTTGCTTTTGTCTCCCTTCCCTCAGGAGGCATATCTAGAAAAATTTGCTACGGTTGATGTCAAAGAGGTTACTGCTTGTGTTATTTTCCAGGATTTTTATGATTTCAAGTATGACATTTAGGTCTTTACTCCATTTTGAATTATTTTGGTTTGTGTACAGTATAAGAAAATGGTTCATTTCATTCTTTTGCATGTTGCTGTCCAGTTTTTTCAACACCATTTGTTGAAGAGACTGTCTTTTTCCCATTGGATATTCTTTCCTGTTTTGTTGAAGAATAATTGACCGTATACTTGTGGGTTCATGTCTGGGTTTTCTATTCTGTTCCATTTGTCTTTGTGTCTATTTTTGTGCCAGTCCCATACTGTTTTGATTACTACAGTTTTGTAATACAACTTGAAGTCTGGAATTGTGCTGTCTTCAGCTTTGCTTTTCTTTTTCAAGATTACTTTGGCTATTCAGGGCACTTTGTGGTTCCATATAAATTTTAGAATTGTTTGTTCTAGTTCTGTGAAAAGTGCTGTTGGTATTTTGATAGGGATTGCCTTAATGGGTAGATTGGTTTGAGTAGTATAGACATTTTAACAATATTTATTCTTCCAACCTATGAACATAGGATGTCTTTCCATTTGTTTGTGTTATCTTTGATTTCTTTCATCAGTGTTTTATAGTTTTCAGAGTACAGATCTTTCATAACTTTGGTTAGATTTCTTCCTAAGCATCTTAATAATTTTGGTGCAACTGTAAATGGGATTGTTTTCTTAATTTCTATCTCTGCTGCTTCACTATTGGTATATAGAAGCACAACACATTTTTGTACATTGATTTTGTATCCTGTGACTTTACTGGATGCACTGAACAGTTCTAGCAGTTTTTTGGTGGAGTTTTTGGGTTTTCTATATGTAATATTGTGTCATTTGCAAATAGTAAAATTTTGGGTTTTTTAAAGATTTTATTTGTGAGAGAGGCAGAGAGCATGAGTGGGGGGAGGGTCAGAGGGGGAGACATAAGCAGACTCCCTGCTGAGCATGGAGCCAAAGTGGGGCAAATCCCAGGACCCCAAGGTCATAACCTGAGCTGAAGTCAGACTCTTAACCCACTGAACCACCCAAGCATCCCTGACATAAACTCACACTTTTATGGTCAGCTATTCTATGACAAAAGAGGCAAGAATACACAATAAGAAAAAGACAGTATCTTCAAGAAATGGTGCTGGGAAAATTGGATAGCAACATACAAAAGAATGAAACGAAACCACTTTCTTACACCGTACACAAAAAATAAATTCAAAATGGATTGAAGAACTGTGTGAGACCTGAAACCATAAAAGTCCAAGAGGAAAACATAGGCAGAAATTTCTTTGACATTGGCCGTGGAAACATTTTTCTAAAGATCCATCCTCAGGCAAGGGAAGCAAAATAAAAATTAAACAATTTGGGACTACAGCAAAATAAAAAGCTTTACACAGTGAAGGAAACCATCAACAAAATGACAAGCAATCTACTGGTTGCTGGAGAACATTTGCAAATGATATATCTGATAAATATATAAAGAACTTATACAACTCAACATTAAAAAAACAAAAACAAAAACAAAAAGTAAGACAAAAAGACCCCACCAAAAATATACTTAAAAAACGGGCAGAGGGCCTGAATAGATGTTTTTCCAAAGAAGATATACAAATGGCCACGAGATAAATGAAAAGATGTTCAATATCACTTACCATCAGGGAAATGCAAATCAAAACCACAATGAAACAAACAGGGTTACAGAAGGCAGGAGGGTAGGGGGATGGGTTAGCCAGGTGATGGGTATTAAGGAGGGCACATGCTGTGATAAGCACTGGGTGTTATATCCAACTAATGAATCATTGGACACTACATCAAAAACTAATGATGTATATAGCAGATGTATATATAGTGCCTAACTGAACATAATTTAAAAAACCAAAATAGTAAAAACAAACAAACAAACAAACAAACAAGAAGATATCACTTTGCACCTGTTAGAATAGAACTATAGAAGATAGAAATATAGAATATAGAATACATAGAATATAGAAAATAGGAATATCTGGCTTTTTGTTTTATAATTTAGCAGCTCTTAGGTGAATTGCTTTTGTTGAACTGAATGAAACTAACACATATTTAGTGCCATTCATGTCTCTCCAACTCAGTAAAATAATCAGTACTAGTTTTTGAAAAAAAAATGAACCATTCTATTCATATTTTTGTTTGTTTTTGTTTTGAGACAACATGTTTGCACAGTGTATGTGCCCAATACTTGGGGCATAAGAAAAGAATAAGCAACTTCTACTCTGGAGAACTTACCTTTTTAAATGCGGTAGATTTAATTAAGGAAATCAGAAGGTAATGCATGGTAAAATTTATGGATTTTTTTCATGGAATGGAATTGAGCAGAGGGGAAAAGTAAATATTGTATATTGGTTCAAAAAGCGAGGACAGTCTTTATCTTCCTAAGAGTAACCTCGATGCTGGGTAATATTAGTATGTATGGACAGAGGAAATGGACAAGGTAAAATTTTGGAGACCTTAAATGCTTAGTCCAGGCAGAGCAGTTTTGGCCTTCAGACAATTATGTCCTTCAAGGAAACAATCATTTCTGGGTGGGCCGAGTTGTCAGCAACTCTTCAAGTGAGGCCTTGGAGAGTTCTAGTTTGCAACAACATGCACATTGTACTCACCTGGGACAAAAAGAAGGCAGGGAGGCCAGTGAATAGGATGGAACCAGAAATAGTTGGTGAGAACTTGTACGAGCAAAGAAAGATATATCCGAGGAGAATATTTAAAGAGAGGATGTGTTTATAAAGGAATCAGGAAAAAAAAATGAGTGAAAAGTTACATTGTTAACACTACAGAGATGATATGACTACTCAGTGATTTCACTCAATTACTTAAAAAATACCCTGGTTCCATGAGAGATTGTGGACTCTGAGAAACAAACTGAGGGTTTTGGAGGGGAGGGGAGTGGGGGGTTGGGTGAGCCTGGTGGTGGGTATTGTGGAGGGCACGGATTGCATGGAGCACTGGGTGTGGTGCATAAACAGTGAATGCTGGAACACTGAAAAGAAATAAAATAAAATGGAAAAAAATATACCCTGGTTCTTTTTGTTCTCTTCTTATAGATAATCTAAACCCTCTACTTGGCGAGTTGTTTGTTTTCTGCTTATTGAGTTTCAGTGGGGACAGAGAAGATTTGAGTCACAACTGAATTGTGAAAATGTCAAAGTTCAACTGTTCTTCTTTCATAATGATTAATTCATTCATGTAACATTTCTGTGATTTTTATTAATTATTTTTATTAACATATAATGTATTATTTGCCCTAGTTCTGTGATATTTCTTATACACTCCGTATACTAGATAAAGAACAGATAAATAAGCGATTATAAACAACTATAATTTAGTGAGATAGTATAATTTATAGAGAAACATGGACTTGTGTAGCAATAGTTGGACATAGGGAGGTCTGACCAGGAGAAGTAAGGGATGCCTTCCTTGAAGAAATGATACGGGGACATAAAATAGATAAATGAGTGGTGGCTAACCATTTATTTATTCATTTATTTTTAAAAAGACTTTATTTATTTGACAAAGAGAGAAAGAGAGACAGTGAGAGAGGGAACACAGACAGGGGAAGTGGGAGAGGGAGAAGCACATTTCCTGTGGATAAGGGAGCCCAAGGCAGGGCTTCATCTCAGGACCCTGGGATCATGACCTGAGCCAAAGGTAGACGCTAAACGACAGAGCCACCCAGGAACCTGGTGGCTAACTATTTAAAAATATTGGAAAATGGGATGCCTAGCTGCCTCAGTCAGTAGAGCTTGTGACTCTTGCTCTCAAGGTCATGCTAGGTGTGGAGTCCACTTAAAAAAATTTAAAAAGTTGAGGAGAGATTAAGATGTTCAAAGACACAGAGTTAAACCCTTACAGGAATTTTAAGCTGGTTTGAGTATTTTCTTGCAACATGTTATGAGAAATGTGATGAGATATCTGGGCAGCACCAACAATATGAAGAGATTTTTGCTCCAGGCTGAGGGGTTTGAACTATGTTTTGAAGTCTTAGAATTCCAACCAAGATAATTATATGATATTATATATCACACATGTGTCTTATATATGATACATATTATATAATTATATAATATATGATATATTGATATAGTTATATCAATTAAACTTTGAAAGATCAGCCTTGTGCCAGTGAAAAGCAAAGCATGAACAACTGTAGAATTTTGTAATGATTTTGAGATTCCTTTTTTTTTTTTAAAGACTTTATTTATTTATTTGACAGACAGAGATCACAAGTAGGCAGAGAGGCAGGCAGAGAGAGAGGCAGGCAGAGAAAGAGGAAGGGCTGAGCAGAGAGCCCGATGCAGGGCTCGATCCAGGACCCTGGGACCATGACCTGAGCCGAAGGCAGAGGCTTTAACCCACTGAGCCACCCAGGCTCCCCTGATTTTGAGATTCTTAAATAAGGAGTTGGCAATATAGAATAGAAAATAGCAGCACAGGACTAGATAAATGATTAGATATGAGGTGAAGGGAGATAACAAGATAGCATGGTGGACTCTAGCCAGATGCTTGCCAAACCAGTCTTTCCTCCTTTCCGCAGAGGTAATTGATATTCCTTAAATATCTTATGGTGGGGTGGAGCCACATGAAAAGTTCGTCCCAATGGAATTTATGCAAGTGATTTGTGGGCAATGTTTTCTCTATGTTCTCTTTCATCTCTCAGGTAGACGACTGGATGATATCAGGATGATGTTGGACCCATATTTAGAAGACGACAGATCCAATAGGTGAAAGTAGCTTGCATCTCCAAAAGTCCGGCTGGGGTAGAGACCCCAGTGATCTGTACTGACTCTAAAAAGAATGAGAAATGGCAGAGGTGTGTGCATGTGTGCTAAGACTTTGAAGTTTTACCCTGTATTTTTTTTTTTTTTTTACATAGCAGCTAGAGTTATCCTGGTTAATACAACTGCCATTTAAATTTGTGACTTAAGAATATGGATGGATAAATAATATCTTTCACCAAACTCTGAAACAAGCATGGTAGGCTGAATTTTTTGGGTGGAAGAAAATTTTAGATATAATCAACTATTTTTGATATGGCTGTGATTTATCAAAACTGTATGCCAGTTGGGGATTTGGATATGATTCTGAAGCTCAGAGGAAAAGATAAGGCTGGAAACATGGTAATAGGAATTATTGGCATAAATTAAATTGAATTTGTGAAAGGGAATGATAATAACCCCAAATTTGTGGTTATGAGAAGAGACATTGTTCAGGACTCATGCCTTAGGGACCGGAATACCAAAATAATAAAGAGAACAAGAACCTGTAAAGGATACTGAAAGAAAGGAACCACAATGGTTGGTCTGATTGTCTCATAAAATAAAGGAGGATAAAACTGCATATAGGAAATAACAGCCAACAAAATCAGTATTTGCAAAAGGGTCAAGGAATAATTAGTCCATTAGATATTACTGCTAGGGGGTCTGGAGTGCCATGACCATATGCCCTGTTTGCTCAGGGAAGTCTAGGTTGAAGCTTAATTATTAATAGTGCTCCTTTTCACAGATTTAGATGAGAGGCTGTGTGGTCACATTAGTCATAAGAATCTCTGGAGAAGGAAGTTGGGGGAAGTCAGAGGGGGAGACAAACCATGAGAGACTGTGGACTCTGAGAAACAAACTGAGGGTTTTGGAGGGGAGGGGATGGGAGGTTGGGTAAGCCTGGTGGTGGGTATTAAGGAGGGCACGTATTGCATGGAGCACTGGGTGTGGTGCATAAACAATGAATGCTGGAACACTGAAAGGAAATTAAAAAAAAAGGAATCTCTGGTAACAATAGTTTCAGTGGTTATGAAATGAGTTTGCTGTAGATTGAGAAGTTCACGGTGAGACAGTGAGGCGGAAAACTCTCTTCAGAACCTTATTGGTGAAAAGAAAGAATGGGTTGATAAGTAGTTTGTCGAGGAATCAATGGAGAGATTTTTGTTGTTCCTTTGTTTTGTTTTCAAGTTAAAAGAAACTTAAGCATCTTTTGTGCTAAGGGACAAAAACAAAAACCAAAACCAAAAAACACAAACCCTGTAGAGAGGGAGAAATGTTAGATTTCTTGGTAATAAAGAAGATTTTCTAGATTAGGTTCTAAATGAGGCAAAATGGATTAAATGATGGTTCTTCGTCGGCTTCGTTAGCCGTTGGTTCTTTCTGTTGCCGCTCAGAGTTGCAGGTGCTATGGGTTTTAGGCCTGCATCATGAGTGATCTCTCCTGAAAGATAAAGCCTGTATTTTGGCAAACGCGATGATTTTTGTGATCTTGCTGGTGATTCATGTCTTTTTCAGCTTCAACATGTGTTCAGATGCTTTGTCATTATTTTTGCATGCTAATTCCTCTCATCAAATTGTGGGGTATAAAGCTGATACATTCTTTTTAGGGTTTATTTATTTATTTGAGAGAGAGAGAGAGAGCAGGGGGAGGGGCAGTGGGAGGGGGAATCCCAAGCAGACTCCCAACTAAACACAGAGCTTGAAGCAGGGATCTGTCTCAGAACCCTGAGATCATGATCTGAACCAAAACCAAGAGTCAGATGCTTAACCTACTGTATCACTCAGGGGCTCCTAAGGCTAACACAGTTTATTTAAGACCTGAGGTATAAACAGGATCTTATTTATTAACCAGTATATCTGTTTTTCTTCTCCCTTGGGGATCATAACCACTACCCGGTTTTTGCCTATATATTAATGCTCTTAGAAATCTCCAAACCACAATTCATAGTATGGAAGTAAAAAAATCATTGTATCCACATTATGCTACTGCATTATCATTGTTTACTGTACTATATATGGGGAAGAAGTCAGAATTAAAATTGGTGAGATAAAGTCAGACTCACCAGTTTGAATTCTTACCTACTGAGGAGAATGAGGAAATGCAACTTTCAATATCATTAATCATGTATCTCTAATAGGATGTTTTGTTTAGCAGAGAATTTTATTGAAACAAGAACTGTATTTTTTTAATAAAAGAAATCTTTCTATTATGAAAAAAGCAAACTTCTTTAAAACAGAATATATATTTTTTAAGTTTGAAAAGGTAATAGTGCTTGAATTGGTGGGAGGCTTATGGGTAGAGCAGGCACTAGCTCAATGGTTCATGCATAATAGCCAGCCCGAAGACTTAGCTGAACATGGAGGCTGAGATCTCATAATAGGAAGGACATTACTGCTGTTGAAGATCTGTTCCACTAGAGTTAATATTGGCTCAAGAGAAGTCCTTTATCAGCGGGATGTCAGTAGTAATTGTGATTTTCCCCCTAGTAGCAACATTGTATATAAATGATCATGTCTCATTCCCATGATGAGACTGCCATATTAAAAATATTGTAGTTTAAAAATTGTGTGACTCTTCTAATTCAACAGTCAAGCAATACTTTTATATATTTGCTGACTTCTTTTTCCCTCAGGTCTCTGGAAATTTAGATCTGTAGGAGAGTACTTACATATTTCCTCATGGAGATGCATAAAACTTGAAGAAAGGAGAGGTAGCCTTAACATGGTAAACATTAAATAGTGTTGGAGGGGAGGAAAAATATTGACTTAAGTGGGTAGGAATATTAACATACTAGGGAGAGCCAGTCTTGACCGTGCATAGAGGACAGGCAGTAGACAAAGGGAGTCTAGGGAAAGAAGACAAAGGGAAACCAGGTCAGCCTATATCGGAGCTGATACAGATGAGATCATGGGATGTCTGTGCATTTTATCAGGCTCTACTTTAGTGGGTGTGTAGGTAGCAACCTTATGCATCCTGTTTCTATAATCTGCACTGAAGGTAGGTTTGATGTTTCTGTTCCTGGGAGCCAGATTATCATTCCCATGAGACCTGTCCTTCTTCCACTCTTACCCATTTCAGTGAATGAATTCATACAATTCCAAGAAAGCAAGCTCAAAATCATTCCTAATTTCTCTACCCTTCTCTCTTTTATGGCCAGTATACCCAACTCAGGTAAATCCCATTTCCTATGTGTATTTTAAAATCCACGAACTTCTTTCTTCTTCATTCCTATCACCCTAATCTACATCCTATTATCTCTTAACTGGACTTCTGTGGCTGTCTCTTTGCAGTTATTACTTTATTCTACAAAACACTCTCTGGATAGCATTTCCTTTCTGCACAGAAGCTTGAGAAATATTTGAACGATGTGAATGTGATCATGTCAATTGCCTTTTGAAGACCTTTAATTGTCTTCCATTTCTTTGGCAATGTTTTCCAACACCCTTAACCACATGACTTTCTCTCTGTCAGGTGCTCTCTCTGGAGCATTTTCCCCTTTTCTATGCAATCCTTTCAGCCAGCCAATTTATATTCACCCTTCTGGCCTCAGCTTAAATGATTCATCCACAGGGGACATTTTTCTTGATGTCATTCAAGCTAGGTAAGAACCTGCTGTTTTATATTCTTGTAACATCCTGTCCATCACAGGCAACACAGTGTGATTAACTATGTTTGTTGTGTAATAATGGGTTAGTACTCCTCTTCCTTCAGGCTTTAAACCCTCAGAGACAGGGTCTACACAATTCTGGATTCCTCATTGGAGGAACAATGCCTGGCACTTGTTAAACTCTCATTATTAAATGAGTAAATCAATGATTATTTGGCCAAAGATATTAATACCAATTTTTGTGGTCTTGAAATTATTTAATACAAGACTCACTTTGACTAGGATGAAAGATTAATCTGATTTTTATTTTAAAATTCTCCTCTCATTTTCTTTAAAAAATTTTTAAAGTTTTTATTTTTTAAAGATTTATTTACTTTTAAAATTTAATTTGATTTTATTTACATTCAATTAATTAATATATAGTGTATTACTAGTTTCAGAGGTAGAGTTCAGTGATTCCTCAATTGTATGTAACACCCAGTGCTCATTATATCACATTCCCTCCTTAATACCCATAACCCAGTTTTCCCTCACCCCCATTCCCTTCCCCTCCAGCAACCCTGTGTTTGTTTCCTATGGTTAAGAATCTCTTATTTGTCTTCCTCTCTGACTTCATCTTCTTTTATTTTTCCCTCCATTCCTCTATGCTCCTCTATTTTGTTTCTTAAATTCCACATATGAATGAAATCATATGATAACGGTCTTTCTCTGATTAACTTATCTTGCTTAGCATAATATCCTCTAATTCCATCCACATCATTTCTAATGGCAAGATTTCATTTTTTAAAAAGATTTTATTTATTTATTTATTTGACAGAAAGAGAGAACACAAGTAGGCAGAGAGGCAGGCAGAGAGAGAGAGGGGGTAGTAGGCTCCCCGCTGAGCAGAGAGCCCGATGCGGGGCTCGATCCCAGGACCCTGAGATCATGACCCGAGCTGAAGGCAGAGGCTTAACCACTGAGCCACCCAGGTGACCAGATTTCATTTTTTTATGACCGAGTAATATCTATGTATCTATATATCTATATTTATATCTATATCTGTATCTATATCTATATGCCACATCTTCTTTATCCATTCATCTGTTGATGGACGTCTGGGCTCTTTCTATAGTTTGACTATTGTGAACATTGTTGCTGTAAACATTGGGGTGCAGGTGTCCCTTTGGGTCACTACATTTGTATCATTGGGGTAAATCCCTAGTAGTGCAATTGCTGGGTCATAGGATAGCTCTATTTTTAAGTTTTTGAGGAACCTCCATACTGTTTTCCAGAATGACTGTACCAGTGTGCATTCCCACCAGCAGTGTAAGAGGGCTCCCCTTTCTCTGCATCCTTACCAATATTTATTATTTCCTGACTTGTTCTTTTTAGTCATTCTGACTGGTGTGAGGTGAGGTGGCATCTCAGTGTGGCTTTGATTTGTATTTCCCTGATGCCAAATGATGTTGAACATTTATTTATTTACTTTGGGGGGTGGGGCAGAAGGAAAGAATAACCAAGAGATTCCCACTGAGCATGCAATTCAACACAGGGCTCAACTCCAAGATCCATGAGATCAGGACCTGAGCCGAAACCAAAAGTCAATGAGCTGAAACCAAGAGTCAAAGCTGAAAAAAGCGTCAAGACTCAATTGATGAGTCACCCTGATATCCTTAAATTTTTTCTTTAAATTCCAGTTAGTTAACACATGGTGCAGTGTTAGTTTCATGTGTACAATATAATGATTCAACACTTATGTTGGACTTAACTGGTTAGAATGAAATCACATATATTTTCCTGTCCCAAACAGCTTCTTGACTCTTGGGTAAAACTCAGGGTTCATGTGTCAGTCAGTATGTATGTGAATGCTGAGGGTCATTTTGCTAGATATTATCAGGATTCTGTCTCTGGATGTAAAAATATTTTAGAAGAGAAAGTTGGAAGAGCATCTCTTCAAAGCCATCATTTTCCAAGGGTAAATGACTTACTCAATGCTGTAAAAGACAGTTGGTGATAGACAGGACAAGGTTTCCCACTCTAGCCCAGTGACTTTTTCCATGGTAATGTTTAGACTCTACTGCACTGTCTTATAAAATACGGCTGCACACAGATGTTGTAGTGGAATGCTAATCCTCTAAGCTAAATTGTTTACAATTTAAGAAACCACAATACAGTGTAAGATATTTTACCATTTTGGACTACTAAAATGAAAAATATCATGGACTTGAAATCTAGGACAAATTGGGTACACATCCAGCATTGGTCATATTCCTTTCTGCTGTATTTCTACTTTTGGCATTCAGGCACAAAGGAGGTGTTTCTCTTTCTCCTTAGTTCATAGCACATGATTATTATTTGTATAGTTAAGGTTCCTATTTTATTTTATTTTGATATCCCCTTTTTTCTCCTTTACTCCTGATCCCCTTTTCCACTATGAGTATTGGCTCTAAAGTGTTTGACATGTGTCTATAAATATGCATAGATATCTTGAGTAACATGAGTATTGTTCTGTGTTTGTTTCAAAAGTATGTATTGGTATTGTGCTATAAATCACAATTATTTCTTTTAATAAAAATTTGACTATAAGATCTATTCATCTTACTGTTTATATGTCTAATCTTTATTTCTAATTACTGGTTTTCTGTAATGTAAATATACCACATTTTATTTTTCTATTTTTTAGCTAATGGTAACTGATTATCTTTTAGTGCTCTTCTATAAAAATTTACACTACTATAATAGGCATCCATCTATATGAATCCTTTTATTTTTTTAATTTATTTATTTGTCAGAGAGAGAGGGAGAGAGAGCGAGCAAGCACAGGCAGAGGCAGAGGGAGAAGCAGGCTCCCTGGAGAGCAAGGAGCCCGATGTGGGACTCAATCCAAGGATGCTGGGATCATGACCTGAGCCGAAGGCAGCTGCCCAACCAACTGAGACACCCAGGCATCCCATGAATCCTTTTTTTTTTAAAAAAGATTTTATTTATTTATTTGAGGGAGAGAGAGAGAGTGCATGAGCAGGGGGAGGAACAAAGTGAGAGGAAGAGGGAGACTCCTCGCTGATCTGGGAGCCCAATGTGGGGTTCTATCCCAGGACCCTGAAATCATGACCTGAGCTGAAGGCAGATACTTAACAGACTAAGCCACCCAGGAGCACCTATACGTATCCTTATAGATCTTTGAGAGTATTTATTTAGACTATAAATCCAGGTGAGAGATATCTGGGTTAGGACATATACACACTTAATTCTTCCAGAATTATTTTCAGAATAGCTATGTTAGTTCACATTACTGCCCATAGTATATAAGAGCTCTTGTTCATACCTTCGCCAGGTCTGAATATTACCTACCTCTTTAATCTTTCATAAACTCACAGGTCTAATGTTGGGTCCATTGTTTTTCTCTGGATTTTTTTGTTGTTGTTGTTGAGGTATTAAAGCATAGATTTCAAATGTGCAACTCAAAGAGTTTAACAAATTAATAAACCCATGTACCCACCTACCCAATCAAGATACATAGCATTTCCATTGCTGTAGAAGTTCCTCTTGAATTCCTCTTATTTGTGTTTTTATTTGAATTTTCATGGTTTTTAATGAGTTTCTGTATCCTTTCACATGTTCTTAAGACATAATGTGACAGTTATAGTTTCTATGTTAAATAATGTATTTTCTCTCATATTTCCTAGTTATGTTTTCTTGGTGCAACAGAATATTTAAGTTGATCTTACATCTGGCAATGGTCATGAACTCTTCTATTCGTTTAGATAGTGTGTTTTTTCTATGGAGTTTTTTATTTAGGAAATAAAATCATCCGTTAATAATACAGTTAATAATAAGAGTTTTGTCCCTTTCTTTTCAAATTTTACACTTCTGCTCTATTTGCAATTTTGTAACATTGGTTCAGACATAGAATATGACATTAAACAACAGCAATGTGTGTGAGGTCACTCTTGTTCCATCATCTTAAATGAAGATGCATCTAAAATTTCTCTACTAAGTAATTTTTGCTCAATGTAGGGTGAGTCACTATTAAATTAAAGATGTTTATTTATATTACTAGCTCTCTGATAGTTTGTTTCTATATCATCAATATGTATTAGAATTTATCAATTGCCTTTCAGGTGTGGAATCATCTATGTAACCCTGAGAAAAGATTTTTATTGTTTATCTATCTATCTATCTATCTATCTATCATCATCTACCTACCATCTATCTATGTATCTCAGTATGTATATATCCTATAGTATCCTATCCATTTATTTAAATCCCTATTTATATATATCTTTACTACAAATATATGTGCATGTGTGTGTGCGTGTGTGTGTATATATATATTTATATATGCATATATATACGTATATAAAAAATATATATATATGTGACTCGTACTGTTCTTATAGAACTACCTTTGATTTGGATAACTTTCTCAACTGTTTTGTCTGTTTTATCTATATTTTACTGATTTTTCTTCTTTAGTTATATCCTTCCAACTCTCTTTTTATCCATTATCCAGGTTCTTGAGTTGACTGCTAACTTATTTTCAATATCCCTTGGCTTTTGACTAAAAGCTACACATTTCTCTTTCAGTACCAATTTATCGGTGTCCCACAACTTCTGTATGGGGTCTGAGCACAGTGAAGAACTGGGCATGCATTCTGTTGCATATTGTGTCTCAATGTCTCAAGTACCCACTGAGTCCAAGACTTTGGTCAATAAATAAATAAATGAAATCTTTTTTTAAAATATTTTATTTGTTTATTTGACAGACAGCTAGAGAGAGAGCACAAGTAAGCAGAGCGGCAGGGAGATGGGGAGAGAGAGAAGCAGGCTCTCTGCTGAGCAGGGAGCCCAATGCGGGGCTCGATCCCAGGACCCTGAGATCATGACCCGAGCAGAAGGCAGCTGCTTAACCAACTGAGCCACCCTGGCGCCCCATAAATAAATAAAATCTCTAAAAACAAAAACAAAAAAAACAAAACAAAACAAAAAAATTCTGATGGATGGTTTTTCACCCAGAGTGGTGGTTCTCAACTGGAGGTGATTTTGTCTCCCCAAGAGATATTTAGCAATGTCTGGAGACTTTTTTGATGTAATCTGGGATATGCTGCTGGCATCTACAGGGATGCTGTTAGATGCCTTACACTGCCCTAGACAAGCCCCCACAACAAAAGCATCAAGTTACATGGCTGAAAAACTCTTACCTAAAATGTGAAGACGACTATACGTAACACGCAATGTTGTTTTGACTGTATTCTATCACTTACTAGCACTGAGATATTGGAAAACTTGCTTCTTCCTGAATCTCAGTTTCCTCGGAGAAGATGATATTGCTTACTCTGAAGGATAGCACGTAACATATGATGAGTGGTGTGACATGAGTGCTTAGTGAAATGTGCTTGTTAGTGCTTTGCTCTTGGCTTTTGTAAGGAAGGCATAAGAAAGAGCAAAACAAAAACATTTCTGCATCTTCTGCAGTCACGTTGTGGAATATGTTGCCACTGTGGAACTCTGTCTCTGGTTATATAAGTTCTTTCACAGTGAATTTTTTCACTAAAAACTGAAGAATTTCAAATTACCCTATCTTTAAAAATATACTTCTCCTGGGATTTTAACTAATTAATATTGACCAGTTACTGAGGTTTTATAATAATTTTACTTGGATATGTCTGTTATTCTATTATAATTGGTAGGATTAAAAAATACATAGCATTTTAAATATATGTATTTTCATGAGAACTTGTCTTTTCCATTATGGTAGATAGCTTCATAGCACTTGGATTATACATTGGTTTCAGCCCATTACTTACTTATTGTAATTGACCTGATTATTTTTGTGTCTTCTGTCTGCTACTAAAATATGTGAATTCAAGTGGCTTGTTCATCGTTACCTCCCTGGCAGTTATCACAGGAAACTGTCCATGCTACAAGGGAGAGGTCAGGGAGGGATGCTTACAGACTGGGGAGTAGACAAGCTTGAAAGAAGCAGAGTTCTTGAGCAGGAAAGTAATGGAATATAATATAATACTGGGAAGGTTGGGTGTGGGTAAATAAAAAAGGAAAATGAATGTCAGGGAAGTTAAGGGATTTGAAATCTTATTATTTCTTTTACTCAAATGATTAATGAAATAAGGAGTCTGAGCAAGGGATTGACCTGGTAAAAAGTAGACATTTGGAAAGATTAAAGTGATTACAGTATGCAGAATAGACAGAGAAGGAAAGGAACTGGAAAGAAGGAGGACAAGCCAGGGTAATTTAGGAAGTCACACAAGAGGGTGACAGTCTAAATCACAGAGAAAGTTTTGCATTTAGGGGAGACTTATGGAAATGGACGTAATAGGACCTGGTGACTGCTTTTAGCAGATGTGGAAAGGCCTTATGTATGGACTCCAAGGTTTACTCCTGGGAACGGTGGTGCTGGTGATAGAAATAAGGACACTGAGAGGTGAAGCCAATTTTTGTGCAGTAGGTAAAAAATGAACTGACAACTATGAATTGAACTAACGTGGTTCTAGTACCTATGTTTGCATGTAGGTGGTTTACAAGATGTACTTTTCTTAGAGAGGTTTTTTATTTTTTACTTTTTAATTTATTCAACAGATTGAGAGAGAGAGAGTACAAGTACACAGAGCAGCAGGCAGAGAGAGAGGGAGAAGCAGGCTCTCCGCTGAGTAGGGAGCCCAACACGGGGCTTGATCCTAGGACCCTGGGATCATGACCTGAGCCAAAGGCAGTCACTTAACCAATTGAGCCACCCAGGTGCCCCAGGGATGTTTTTATTTTAGAAATTATTTTATTTTATTTTATTTTAGAAAATTTGAATTCCAAGTATTGAAAGGAATTTGTGTGGAAATGTATGGTAGATAAATAGAAATGCAGTATGAAACCTGGGTATAGAACAGACTCAGGATAGATATGATAGTTAAAAGCCCTGGACATAGATAAGATTTTCTAAGTAGAAAGTAGAGAGCATCACCAAAATTATATTGAACATTGAGAAAATCAACATTTGAAAGAGAAGAGGGAAGGAGCACAATACATACAATTTGTTGAACACTTACTATGTACCAAACATTGAACTAAATAAAACATTATACATTATCTCATTGATTGTGCACAGAACAAGCAGAAAGTAAATATTTCTTTTAATGAAGGAGTGAATTTCCATGATAACAATATTATAAAGCAGGAATTATTTCTGCCTCATTACAGATAGAGGAACTTAGACTAAAGATGTGTAAATAACTTCATCATCACATAATGAGTAATAGATGTTTTTGCATTTGAAGGTAGGTCTGTTTGAGTTTAAAATATGTGGTTTTTCCATTATGACACACTGTCACTTTGGATAATGCTATTCTAAGAAAGGAGAAAATCTGAACTAGAAAAGGATGATCAAATACATAAAATGCTGGAAAAGAAAGGAGAGACATAAAATTCTGAAATTTAAAATGAAAATAGCCTACTCAAAACACGGATACTGGATATGAACAAAACACAGAAAATCATGAATATTCTATATTTGGAGCAGCAAAGGTTCTTGAAAATATGATGTTTCTATGTTGTATGTGGAGATTTTCTAAATGGAATCAACAGAAAACTATCTGATAGAAATGACTCTTACTAATGGAGTCATAATGATTCCCTACGGCCCAGAGGAGTAAAAAGCCGAGGTAAGCAAAAGTGGAAAAGGCACATGGCAAAGGACATTTTTCTTCTTCTTCTTCTTGGGCTGCTGAGGGAATTATTTTGGAAACAAACAAACAAACAAAATCCAGAAAATGCTAAAAGTTCTTTGAGGTTACACTCAGGATGGATAAAAACAGAAGAGAAGATATGGATTGTGAGGAGAAAACATACCTATGATGTGCTCTGGAGTCTGTTAGGATCATGAAACAGCAGGCCCAGATGCTTGCTGCATGCGAAGAATGAAGAGGTAAGGAATCATAGCTAATGAAAATCTAGCGGGATTAATAAGGATGGACATCAGTGATACATCAGAGTTTCTAGGGAAGCATAAGTATGTTGCCATTGCAAATATCTGCCTCTAGGAAAAGGACCAAAATTGCTTGGATGACCCACTTCAAGACATAAAGCAGTCTGCTTGAAACAGAGTGTCACAAACTTGCCAGGGGATTTCCCCCCAAAATTTCTCATCATATTCAGGATGAACATGCACATTTCCATAGCTCAAAAATGTCTTAGGAAAGAGGCTTGTGTATTTCAGGATGACTCTGCATTTAACTTACTTTTTCCATGGAAAGCATTTAGGGAATGTTAGCACTCTGTGGGACATTTTGGGGGAAATACTGGTCTGGATTATAACTAATGTTTTGGAAACACTGTTAGGGTTCATGAAGTGTAGATTGTATTTTTAAAAATCTGTGTTTAGATTGTTAGGTCCTATAATAATCTCATTTGTCCTAGGTCTCAATTTAGGATATGAATGGGTAAAAAGGGATTAGTGTTATAATAACTCACTGGATCATAGGAAGCATATGGAATATGGGAAGGATGGAAATGGAGCAGCCTCTTTTGGATCAGGTTAAAAGGAGCAGCATCAGTTTCAGGGGAAAAAGCCCCTACTGGTAATTTATGAAGAATAGGCATGTGATCCCATCAGGAACAGGGGTGGGTACAGGACTGCAGGTGGATAGAGTTAGGTAGTCAGTATATGCATGGAGTACAATGTTATTTTCTCTGTCAGAATAAAGGATCAGATTCATAACAGATGGTCTTTTACTGTGTTGAATGTTATAAGGTGATGGGAAATCCATTGCATTATATTTTCATGACATTAAGGATAGTTATTGCATATGCAAATAATAACAGAAAGAACATGAATGAACAGCATAAATCAAATTTGAGACAGAAGATGAAATAAAAGGTGATTTTTTTACTTATTGCAAAATGTGACTATACACGAAATGCAGTAGAAAATGTACTACATGTTTTACAAGTTTACAAGTTTTTGAACTTGCAAACTTTTTTGAGTTTGCAAGTGTTTGAAGTCAACATCAAAGGGATACCCATGAAGTAATGGAGGACTTGCATGGTGTATCTCATTGGTCCCAGGTAGAGACACAGGAGCAGAGAGAAGGATATGAGAATGAAGATAAACTCCCTTTTTATGATGACCTGCTGATATTTTCCCTTCCCCAGAATAGCCTCAATCTTGGCTGATCACTGGCATTACTCTAGTTTATCAGGAAAAAAATATCCATTTTAGTGACATGTTCTGTATTTGATGAGGAATGCAAAGTTCTTCCATCCCCTTAGCCCACACCCTGTAGAGGAGATTTGTTGATAGAGGTCAAGGTCATGGGTATTGTTGAGCCATGCTACATGCATGTATGACATATGAACATTTGGTTTAATGCTCCGCTGTCACCATCTTGAAATTCTTAATCATTTTTTAACAAAGGGCCTCGTATTTTTATTTTTGCACAGGGCCCTAAAAATTATGCACTGGTCCTGGTCATAGTGTGACAAGTGTACATTCCTGTGTACCTAAGGATCTTAGAAACTTTTAGGGTAGGATTGAGTTTCATTTTGCATAATCTTTATTGCAGATCAGACTTTTGGGCTGCTCCTATTCTCATGAATTTGGGGTTATAATAGAGGAGGGTACCTTCCCTCTTAATACAGAATCCAGTAGGAAGGGAAGAGAAGCTCAGGAAGTGGGTAGGACAGACTAGGCTTACAATTGATCAGGAAATGAGAATGTTTTGGAAATTATAAGGTGAAACTATGTGAAACCTCTGGCTGAGCAAAGTCTGTGAGCATATATCAGAGGATAGTCTTTAATATTATTGAGTTAATATTAATGAGTGTTTAGTATTGCTAAGTCTTTAGACACAACTCCATGGCAGATCTCCAGCAATGCAGAATAGTATAAGTGAAAAGCTTGGTCTAATAACACCCCTCACTAAAACTCACACTCAAACTCAGAGTGTTTTACTTTGAAGGACCTACACTTTTCTCAGCTTCGAGAGAGAAGATACAGTATAATTTTATCTATAACTCACTCAAGAATGTAGTCCACTCAATATTTTGCATTCTGACCAATGAGGTTAGCACTTCTAAAGGTAAATTAATTAGGAACCTTGAGTGGAGACAGGAAGAATGTTCTTGAATCTTTCCCCCAGAGGCCAGAAATATCCTTTTCAAATATACATAATTTTTAGAAGCTCCAGTTGTAATTGATAATAAAACTTTTATAGTTGACTGCATTTCTCTTCTCTCCCCAACCTAATAGATGTAGTCCAGAAGTTGTAGCAAGTTTCCCCAAGGGCTGAAAGTGTTAGGATCACCAAACAAGAATGTTCACTGTGAAATGCAGTGAGCTCAGGCAATTTACAGCATTCATTCTCCCTTTCCATAAATGGCACTTCATTGCTCCTCCATAGGCTGTGGGGAAGTGGGTTTATTGCATTCATTTTAAGAAATACTCCTGCACCTCTTTTGTGGGCCTTCCTACAATCTCAGCTATATTTCATCTCCTAAGAAGTTTGCTAAATGTAGCTTCAAGCAGCTCACTCTGGTAGGTATGCTAGAGCCATTATCATTCATTTTTCAATAAAGCTGTGGGTGAAAGTGTCATTGATTCTTTTTCACCAGGAGAGAATATTAGCTTTTTATCCTCATCATATTATCTCTCTGCTTGACTGATAAAACTGTCACGCTAAAGGAAAGGTCAGGAATTATCGAGTGGGTGTTCATTTAATTCTTCTCTCACCCCCGTCTTCCAACAAACGTGTTGGGAATGTAACAGAAAATTTGTGTTTATGAAATAAGAATAGAAGAGGGAGTTAAATGGATGAAGTCCTCATGGATTAATGACTTCATTTTGTTGTCTAGAAATATGTGTGAGCCTTAAAGTGTCTTCATTTATAACATATTTTCCCCTTATTTCATTTTCTTATGTTGATAGAAAGAATTCTCAAATGGCATTTAACCAGCTATGAGGCTTCTTTGATGGGTTGTCACACTCCTGGACATGGGGAGGGGTGGGAGAACAGGAGAGGATAGAAGGTTCTTATGGCCAAAAAAGATCATATTACTCTCATTTTCCAATGCACTCAGGGAAGATATAATTAGTGGGAGTTCTTCTAATTGTGTTTTATTTTCCAGGTAGCGTGGATTAATGCTGTGGTGAGCGGCTGAGAATGGGGAGGACCCAAACAGAAAAGATTCGTTAGAGTCCTGGTGAGTAATTTAAAGGAAACCAAATTGTAAACTCAAGCGTTAAAACTAATGGACCAGCTCCAGGTGCTGCTTCTTTTCCCTTTCCACTTTCTGTGATTTTTATCTTGCCCTATATTTTCTAGATGGTCTGATGAGGTGGGAAGTTTAGGATATTCCCCTCTCTCTGCTCCTACTCTCTAACCCTAAACAGCAATCTCGCTGAACACCCAGGAGAGAGCATGATCTTAACAGGATCTAGTTTGAATTCCAAATCAGCCATTTCATGTTATGTGCTGTTAGGCAAAATAATTCACTTCTCCATCTTGTGTTCTTATGAGGAGAAGGAGAAAGAGTAAGAGTAAGAGGTGATCATTCTATGGAATTTCACTGTGTCTCTGAAGCCAAAACTTAGAAGTCATCCTTGACTCAACCCCATTTTCCATTCCTCACATCCAGTAGGTCAGAAACACTTTTCCAATTCTAACCACCAAATATCTTTTGGGTCTGTGACATGTTCATTTCTTTAATGCCATCTCCTTAGACCAGATCCTCACGCTATCTTACCTGGATTACTGAGATCGCAGTAGTTGGTTCTAGTTGGTTTCCATCCTCTCTCTCTCCCCTTTCCAGTTCCCTTCTCATTAGTCAAGATGGTGCTCATCCCAGGTGCACACTTGATTCAATTTAAAGCCTCTCACTGTAACTATAAAACTTATACTAAAATCCGGATGGCTTTTCCTCACATAAAAACTTTTCCACAATCTAGCAATTGCCCACAATTCAACAATGTGTCCTCTCTACCTCTGTTTAATTAACTTTGTTGGGTTAACTACTTAATTTCTTTGTATCTGCCTAACCCAAGGCTTAAAAAGTCTCTTGTAGAGAGGCACTTCCTTCCTCACCCAGTGGACCTAACTTAAATATGTCCTCTTCTTAGCCCTCCCTCATTCCTTTGAATAATCTTCACAGTTTTAACATTTCTATTGTTAAATTTATTATGCTACATCAGATTTTCTTATATGTTCCCCTCTTTAGATATACCCCCCAGATGGAAGAGGTTAATCCATAGGACATTTGTATTCTGTGCCTAAGATGGTTTAAGGTTTAAGACATGAATGACTATAATAATGAAGTAATGAGTATCCGATAATAATATAATTCCTCAGGGTCACAGTCTACACTAGGTGTCAATAAATGTTAGTCTCTCTTTGTCTTTCTATTTTTTTTCTTAACATCAGTGTTTTAGTTAAACTCTCTCTCACACACACACACACACACACACACACACACACACACACAATGTTGCGGAAAAGCCTAAAAGACGTCCATGAGAAATGCCTGCTTTAGGGAAACCAAGTAAAAGATTATTTCCATGGGAAATAGCAACAAACTAGGTCCATGAAAGCCACCAAAGGTGAAGTGAATGATACAAAAGCAGTTTATTTAGATTAAGTTAACATTAGTATCAATCATGGTGGGAAAAGAACTCCATTTCCCATCTTCCTTCCCTGCATTTTACCAAGCTTCAGGAAGTTCATCAAAAGTGCTTTTCTGTAAGTTGCTTTCTCTTTCTGGGATACTTTCTCCCTTTCTTCAGCCAACTGTCTCTAATTTGAACTCTAAATTAAAGCTCCGTTCTTCTGGAAGCAACATTAAATTGTCAAGACTGGTTGCATTATCTCCTCGCTGTGTTCACATAGCTCCTGTGTTTTCTACCCTTCACCCTTCCTTGTATTCAGGGTTTATGCATTATTCTTACCATTGATTGTGAGCTTCCTGAAGACAAGTTTGGTGGTTCATTGATCCTTATGTTCCAGTGCCCTGTACAATGTAGGTATTCATGATATACCTGAACGTATTAGTGAGTGAACAAATAAATCAATCATTGGCAGAAGTCTTTGCCTGTCATTGTTTTGTACATGCCCCTTTCTAGAGTATAGTCCACTGGCTAACAACTGCTATTTTCACCCTGGATGGAACAGCCCTTTGCCCATTATTTAGGCTGGTTGGGGGCAAAATCTCTAAAAGCCAGAAATACTTAGCTTCACCTCTTCCCGTCCAAGAGCAGTCAGTGGAAGACGTAAAAGGACCAATCTGGGAAACAAATCCACACTGTGGATCTTGACATCTACCTGCAAACGTTTGTAACATCCTTCTCTTTTTCACCTCTCATTAAACCTGCAGAAATTATGGGGCAGTTAAGCAGCTCTTGGCTGGCACTTCACTTTTTCCACTTTCAAATCTGTGAGTTCTAATTATTTGTTGCCCTCGTGTGGGTCAGAGTTCACTTCTTTTCTGGGAAGAATCTGTCCGCGGATGCCCTAGCACACCCGTCCATTCCTACCTTCCTGCTGGCATTTTTAGAATGCTATAACACTTAGGGAAACTTCTGATTAAAAAAGGTTTAAAACGAGTCAAGATGGCAGGTTAAAAATAACTGAAATGCCCCTGCTGTCCCAGTTAGTAGACGGTGGCCTAGCAGTTAAACCTCCAGGCAGTGCCTCTGGCGAACTGAATCCAGCACCTCAGCATTATCTTCCAGAAATCCTTAGGTCGGCTGAATCTGTAGCCATTAGCTAGAATGGAAAGGTTTTGACCTGTCATTTAAACAAGAGAAGTCAGCCAAGCCAAGTTCTTCATTACCGAGGAGATTTTTAGTGTTAGAAGAAATCATGGCCTCTTTCATTTGTAAAGGAATGATAAGGGAGGGACTCAGTGCTCCCCTGATTGTCTTCCTTCCACTTGTGTCCTGCCAGTCTGGATTCGGTGTCCCTCCCATACATCCTGAGAATACCTCCTTGATCCATAGCTCTTGTTGCTGGGGGAGGCACCTTAGAATGGTGGCTGGGAAGGCAGGTTCTGGAGTTGAATTGCCAAGAATGGGTGACAGCTCTGCCATTTACTAAATGTGTAATCTTGGACAAGTATTTTACCACTCAGTGCTCCAGTTTATTTATCAGTAAAGTGGATGTAAAAATATATTCCTTACCTCCTGGGGTTTTTGTGCAAAAACTAAAAGAGATATGTGCACAGCTCCCTTAAGAGTGGCTAGGACACAGTGGGTACTCATTACGTGTTAACGGTTATTATGACTATGATGATATTTGTATGATTATTATCACCCGTCCTTTGTGTACATGCCTTTTCTACTGGACTGTGACGATTCTAAGGACAGGGATTTCATCTTTTGACTCTGAGTCCCCAGAGCATAATACAAAGACTTCGTTTTTATTAAAAACAAAATAAGTGAATGTTTGAATACACGGAAAGACTGAATTCACATCCTCATTTGAGAGAGAATAAAAGTAAGACCACAGATCAGAAAAGGACCAGTGTCCAGAATTATAACCCAACTTTCTTGCCTCCTTATTTGGTGTACTTTTCTAGGCATTGCAGGACTATTTGTGGAAGAAAAATGGAAGGGTAGGGTAAACTCCATGCTCTGGGGGTTTGACCAATGATGGAATTTGAGAAAAGAAAATGAGAGTTTGAAGTATGAGGTATATCATCTCCCTCTATTATGGGACCCAATTTTCCAGAGATTTTTGAGCCATCAAACTTAAACTGGTCTCATTTAACAATGGCTTTTGAAGATTTAGCAATACAAAAATATATCTATGTGTACATATAATAACACGTAAAGCCAAAACTCACAGTCATTATTTGTCTTACTATACCTAAAAGTGAAAAAGTGACTGAGCCAGCACAAGTCTCATGACGGGCCTTTTAATTCAAGGCTCTTTTCAGTAGGGCAAGTCATCAATTATTGAATATTTAGGGTTATTAGATACTGTGTTAGATGATTTGTGTTCATAATCTTAATCATTCTTTATGATCATCCCTATTTTACAGATGAGAAACCTGTAGCTTACAGCAGTTAGACAAGTTCAAAGGTCATACAAATAGAAAGTAACAGAACTGATCACTGTGATTCATTAGTAGAACACACCCAGATCACTCATTGTCACATGTACCGAACATCTCTGCAACCATTCTTGGAAACTCTGGACTTCTGCAAATCAGAAGAAAGAGCGACAGCAACAATAATCATCACCCAAATCCAACTGCATGAGATTCAATTTCATGTTCTTCTTCCCATTTTCCAAAAAACATATTTTTTGACTTCTGCTTTTGGCCAAAATGGAATAATGGAGCATGGACTTGTTCTCTTAGCTACAACCACCAATGAAAGGATATATATAATAAATATAAATATATATTAAATATAATAATAAAATATATCATTATATATTATTACATTTTATGATTATAATATAGTCATATATAATATTATGTATCATATATTATATATATTATACTATTTCATATATTATTTTATATTATATCCATATATTTATATATAATATATGACATATATATAAAATGTATCAAATTATATATTATTATAATAATATATTAAATAAAAAGGATGTGTGTGTATATATATATATGTATATATATATATAAAGACTTCATGTATTTATTTGTCAGAGAGAGAGAGAACACAAGTAGGAGGAGTGTCAGGTAGAGGGAGAAGCAGGCTCCCCACTGAGCAGAGAGCCTGAGCAGGGGCTCGATCCCAGGACCCTGGGATCATGACCTGAGCCGAAGGCAGATGTTTAACCAACTGAGCCACCCAGGCGTCGCAGGACAAATATATTTTTTAAAATCTATTTTTAAGACACTGGATATTAGTCAATAGAACACAGTGACCCTGAGAAACAAGTTAAAAACTCAGCAAACTAAAAATAGAATGGACTTCTTCAACTAGAGAAAATGCATTTACAAAACACCCACAGCTATCATCATATTTAACAAAGACTAAAAATTTCCCCTGATGTCAGAATCAACACAAGGCTATCTGCTTCATACATTTTATTCAGCATTGTACTGGTTTTACTAGCCAGTGTAATGGTGGGGCTGAGAAGGGAATAAATGGCATCCAAATGGGAAAGAAAAAAGGTAAACTGTTTTTATTTGAAGAAGTATTCCTCTATGTAGGAAACCCAATGAAATATATAAAAAAGCTCTCAGGTCTTATAAAAGAGGTTAGCCATACTGCAAGATACAAGATCAATATAAAAATCAATTGTAATTATATGCACTCATATTGAATAATCAAAAAGCAAAATAAAAATAGCATTTAAAATAGTATCAAAAATGTGAAATCCTTAAGCATAAATTTGCAAAGATATGAAAGATTGTTACACTGAAGGTAAAATATTACTGAAAGGAATTCTAGAAGATCTGAATAAATGAAGGAATGGAATAAAAGACTAAGTATTGTTAATGCATTAATTCTCCCCAAATTGGTCTGACACAATGCAAGGAAGAATCCAGGCAGCCCTTTCTTGTTTGTTTGTTAGTGACTGATAGTGGATTCTAAAGTTTATATGGAAAAGCAAAGGACTTAGTATAGCTGAAACAAGTTTGGAAAAGTATAAAGTTGCAAGTTTAATACTACTGGATTTCAAGATTTATTATAAATCTTGATAGTAATCAGGATAGAGTGGTATAGGTACTAATTAAGACAAATAGGTCAGTAATCAGGATAGAGTAATTAGGATAGAGTGGTACAGGTATTAATGAACACAAATAGGTCAGTAGAAAAGGATAGAAAGAACAGAATTAGATCCACATATATGTTGATAACTGATTTTAGACAAAGATGCAGAAAATAACTCAGTAGAGAAGGCATAGTCTTTTCACCAAAAGTTGCTGGTAATTGGATATCCATATGCAAAAAACCAAAAATCAAAAAATGATCCAGCGCCTGGGTGGCTCAGTGGGTTAAGCCTCTGCCTTCGGCTCAGGTCGTGATCCCAGGGTCCTGGGATCGAGCCCCACATCGGGCTCTCTGCTCAGCAGGGAGCCTGCTTCCCCCCCCCCACCTGCCTCTCTGTCTACTTGTGATCTCTCTATCAAATAAATAAATAAAATCTCTAAAAAAAATGATCCATACCTCACCCCACATACAAACATTAACTGAAAATGAATCATATACATAAAATATTAAACCTAAAATTGTAACCCTCCAGGAAGAAAATGTAAGAGAAAAATTTGGTGATCCTGGATTAAGCAAAGATTTCGTAGATAGAACACCGAAGGCACTAACCATAAACTAAAATTTTTACCAAGTTGTCAATTGGGCTTTATAAATATTAAAAACTTCTACTATTTATAAAACACTGTGAAGAGAATAAAAAGACAAGCCATAGATGTGGAGAAAATATTTCATAAAAGACTTGTATTCAGACTATAATAAAGAACTCCCAAAATTCAATTATAATAAGATAATCAAATAAGGTAGGTATTAAGGAGGACACATCTTGCATGGAGCACAGGGTGTTGTACATAAACAATGAATCTTGGAACACTGCCTCAAAAACTAATGATGTATTTTATGGTGACTAACATAACACAATAAAAATTTTTTTAAAAAGGAGCAAAAGGTTTGAGTGGGCACTTCTCCAAAGAAATTATTCATACAGTGAGGAAAATAAAAACATGTTTGGGGCATTTGGGTGGCTCAGCTGAAGGCTGCCTTCAGCTCGGGTCATGATCCCAGTGTCCTGGGATCCAGCCCTATATCAGCCTCCCTGCCCAGTGGAGATCCTGCTTCTCCCTCTTTCTTTGCCTGCTGCTCTGCCTACTTCTGCTCTCTCTCTCTCTGTCAAGTAAATAAATAAAATTTTAAAAATGCTCAACATACTTAGTCATGAGAAAAATGCAAATTAAAACCACAAAGGCATATCACCACATAACTATCAGCAAGGCTAAATTGGAAAAGACTGACTGTACTAGATATTGATGCTCTTGGGGAAGAACTGGGACTCACACTCTGTTAGGTAGGTATCTAAAATGGTCCAACTGTTCTAGAAAATATTTTTCAATTTCCAGAGATGTTAAACGTATGCATATCATTTGATTGAGCAATTCCACTCCTAGGAATTTACTCAAGAGAAATGAAAACATATGTTTATAAAAAGACTCATTGAGGAATGTTCATAGCAACTTTCTTTGTGATAGCTACAACCCAACGATCATCCACAGGTTAATGGATCACCAAAGTGCAGTGTGCCCCTTTAATGGAAGACTACTCAACAATAAGAAACAATGACTGATTAATACAAATGACAAGGATAAATCTCAAAGTAATTATGTTGAGTGAAAGAAACTATGTAGTAAAGAGTACACAGTATGTGACTCCATTTATATTAAACTCTAGACAATTCAAATAATTCTTTGGTGTCATAAAGCAAAGCAGTAGTTGCCTGGAAGGTGGAGCAGAAAAGGGACGGGGCAAGCAGAAGCTTCTAGCGGTGATGAATATGTTCACTATTTTGATGTGGTGAGAGTTTCACTGGTGTATGTATATGCCAAAATTTATTAAATCATATATTTTAAATATATTTAGTTTATTATGTATCAGTTATATAGCAATGAACCTGTAACTGTCGTGATATGAACCTATTTTTTTTTTAATTTTTAGATTTTACTATTTATTTGACAGACAGAGGTCACAAGTAGGCAGAGAGGCAGGCAGAGAGAGAGAGGGGGAAGCAGGCTGCCCATGGACCAGGGAGCCCGATGCGGGGCTCGATCCCAGGACCCTGAGATCATGACCTGAGCTGAAGGCAGAGGCTTTAACCCACTGAGACACCCAGGTGCCCCCATGAACCTATTTTTAAAATCTTGGCTTTTGGCTGTAAACTTGAGAGGACAGTCCTGAATCAGGATTCAAGCTCAGACATGCTATGTCAATGGGCTGCTCGGGCATGGAGTATTGGGCAATGGTTTCATTACAGTGAGGACCATGTGAAGTCCCCTTGTTCTATTCACATGACATAGTTTTTTTTTTTATTTCTCCTTACTTATTTGTAACTGATTACCTTGTAACCTAATAAATAGTGGCCGGAGTGTTGCTGGTTATTGGCTCCAGGACACATATCTAAAGTGATGACTTTAGCCTGATGGCTTTTGGGGATAGGTGAGCCAAGAGGCAGTGGGTTTGGTGGCTTCTGACCAAATGTACACCATTTTTAGCCTTGAAGATCCCTGGTTCCCTTAAGGATTAAGATACAAATTTTCCTGCACATCAGGGGCTCATTCCTGAGTCCTAAATCCACTTGCACAAGACAGGTTTCCCTCCAGTTGGATTTTCTAAAGCCCAGAAACTTTCTCCTAAGCCACCAAAACTAGAGAAGCACAGTGTGCTCCCATACACAATCCAAGGAGCCAGAGATGTAGGCTCTCACTTGGTCCCTAATGTTCTTTTGTCTCTGAGGGCTGGACAACCCTTGAACTTTTCAGGATTTGAGGTATGAGGGGGTGCAATAAAGACACCAGGATTCCAGGACTGAGAATAGAGCCACCCAAGAAAGATAGGAATTGAGCAGCTGTCGATGAAAATATCACATGCATTGAGTCTAGGTGGGATGGTGTGGGACTTAATGGGTTAGTTTCATTGAAGATGGGGGTGGAAGCTGTGAATGCTGGGGGTTTTGTTGAATTCATGTTAGAACCCTCTCTGTAAATGATACAACCACAAGTAACAAATTCAACTTTCAGCAGCTTTTACTCAAGTGTTCTTAGGAATACAGAAATGGAAGTTCACAGCATATGACACTGGAAAACTCCTGCATGTCCTTCTTATCCCTTTCTCCCCCTCTAGATTTACAATTTAAAGCAGCTATTCAATTCTTTGCATTAACTGTCTGTTCTCTGTCATTTCTCCCCCTTTTCGCTGCTATGCCAGTTTCTCTCCTTGTCTTCATTCCTTTCCCTTAGAGAGCTCTGTGCCCTTTCTTTGTTTATTGATCGTGTAGTTCTACTAGCTACCCTGCTCTTTCTCTCCTAGGAGACTAGAAAGAGTGAACATCTGTGAATACTTAACCTCTGACATTTTCTTTAGTCCTTGTCTCATCACAATGATAAATGATCCTGTTTCAGTGAACATCTTCAAAACCTGCAAATCATCAACCCCTGACATGGGCTTCTCCTATTCCCTAATTTTTTTTTCCTGAGTACTTACACTGTTTAACTTATCTACATATTTTATCTAATATTTTTTTCAGGGTGGCTCTGGTGGTTAAGGACCTACCTTTGGTCAGGTCATGATCTCGGGGTCCTGTGATTGAGCCCCACGTCTATCTCCCTGCTCAGCAGGGAGTCTGCTTCTCCCTCTCCCTCTGCCCTTCTCCCTGCCTCTCCCACACTGCTCATGCTCTCTCTCTTTCTCTCCTTCTCAAATGAATAAATAAAATCTTTAAGAAAAACATAAATCTTATTGTCCTCTCCCCAATTAGAAATATAAGACTCAGTGGGTTGAGCGGCTGCCTTCGGCTCAGGTCATGGTCCTGGTGTCCCGGGATCGAGTCCCACATCCAGCTCCTTCCTCAGCGGGGAGCCTGCTTCTCCCTCTGCCTCTGCCTGCCGCTCTGTCTGCCTGTGCTCGCTCTCCCTCTCTCTCTCTGACAAATAAATTAAAAAAAAAAAGAAATATAAGACTCAAAAGGGCACTTATTTGGTTCATGGGTAGGTTTCCAAAACCTCAAATTAAACTGAGTGTGGAGATTTGTATTCAATAAATATTTGTGGAATGAATAACTGTAATTCATGCAAGGAGGCATCATTTTTGGTTATTTTATCTTTCAGAGCAAGTCACTTCATGGATGTCAATAACCCCACAATTCTTTAGCTGGGACTACTCCCTCAATTTTCTCCAACCATCTATTGACTTCTCCTAGCTTATTAGCATGGCTAGCAGCAACAGGCAGATTCCTAATCATTCTGATATCTGAAATCATTGTTACAATATAGTATGGCTGGTCGCCTCTTAGAGGTTACACTTCCATGTAAGAGATAATGAGCAGCCTCCCTGGGAAACACGGCCCTTTTCGTACTTGGAGCTCTAGCATCAGGAATCAGAACTGGATCTAGATGCAGTGTTTGAGAGACACAGATCTGAATTTAAGATTAGATTCTGCCAATTGCACACTATTATGTCCTTTGACCAAATTCGTAACCTTTGTGAGCTTCAGCTTTTTCTCCCCCCACCTATAACACTGTTGTAACAACAGGCTTCACAGGCTGTATATTAAATGAGATAGTGTATGTAAAGTGCCACCCCAGGTCAGGGCACATGGGAGGGACCCAAGAGATAAATACAGGTTGAAAAAAAAAAGGAAGAAAGGAGTGCCTGTGTGGCTCAGTCTGTTAAGTGTCTTCCTTTGGCTCAGGTCATGATCCCAGGGTTCTGGGTTGGAAACCCATGTCTGGCTCCCTGCACAGCAAGAAGCCTGTTTCTTCCTCTTTCTTTACCTCTCCCCATGATTGTGCTCTCTCTCTCTCTCTCTCTTTCTCTTTGACAAACAAATTTAAAAAATATATATCTTTAAAAAAAGGGAAGAAAAGTTATATATCCAATAAGTGGAAGTTACAAAGAGGAGGAAATTTGGATGTGTGCAATAATGGAATGACTCTTCTTCAGTGAAGTGTGGGTCCCTGTAATGAAGTCTTAAGAAGGGCTGGGTGACAACGTATCTGGGAAGATAAAGAGGCAGGTGTGCACTGGGTATCAGAGATACCTCAGTTAAGTTAGATTAATTTATAAACTATCTATTCCGTGTCAGACACAGTGCTGATGAAATAGGAATGACTAAGACATGGGTCATGCACTCAGGGCAGTTGCACTGATGTCACACAGTATATCTTATTCTGTTGACATTTGTGGATACCAGAATGGGATTACACATATGAGAAGTTTCTTAGGGAGATGCCTATGATAGATAATACAATCAAGACCAGAGAGATTTGGAGAGGCACAGGTCATGATGCATTCTGACCTAGAGCAAAAGAGAGAAGGAGGAAAGGAAGATTGGGTGGAATACCTCAGACTTTCTTGTAATTCTAGGCAAGATGGTCAAAGGTTGAGCTAAAGACACTTTCAGAGGAGTTCCATGTCTTCTAAGAAGATGTGTAACTTCGTGTCCCTATGTTCAGTAACTGGCTAGGAGCAGTCTATGGGAAAGGTGGCATTGGAACAGTGATGGGTTGCAAAGAGCAGTAGCTGGATCCCTGGTTGAGAGACACTCATGGAGATAGGATCCAAGTAGAACCTTCCCAATCCTGTTATACACAGCACTACCCTTCCTCTTGCTTTCAATCCATGGAGACTGAAGAAGGGCCCAATACTATCAATCTCTGAAAAGGGTCAAACATTCCAATGTCTGAGCCCTTATCCTCCAGCAGTGACTTTACTCTGGAAGAAAGCTACATTTCTTAAAATGTTTCTACCATGTTGATTGATCCTAAATTCAAGCTTATGAAGTTATAAAAGAAGAGGAGAAGCACAAGTAAAAATTTATGGGAAAAAATGTGCCACACATCCTCTTGTGGAAAGACTCGATGAAATAGGATATAACTCATCTCTACCTCACAGGTAACCCACCCCAGAGGCAGTACAGAGAGGAGGAAAAGGCAGACCCAGTTCTGACACTGATGCCTCTTTCTGGCTATGGCCTGGGGCATCTAGTTGCCTACTTTTCCAGGTGAGAGACTGGATTTAATAATCAATATTCTCAGAGGGTTCAGCAAATCTCTACAATCAATCCTTCCAAGACTGTTGACATTTAACTAGAATCCCTGTTTTGGATTGAATTGCACTTTGGCATTAGTTAACTCCAGAGGCAGGAAAAAATTATCTTAATTTTTTTCATTGGGTCAACTTTAGCAAAAATCAGATTGAGAATGAGAGCTCATTTTCTTATGCTGCAACAAGGGTGGGCACCTCAGTTAAATTATATTAATTTACAAACTAAGTATCTATTCTGTGTCAGACACAGCGTTGATGAAATAGGAATGACTAAGACATGGGTCATGCACTCAGGGCAGTTGCACTGATGTCACATAGTGTATCTTATTCTGTTGACATCTGTGCCACCTGCTCTCATTCCTTAAAAAATGACATTCTCCATATCAGTTAGGGGCCTCACATTGGTAGCCTGGTATCTGCATGCAGGATCCATCCATACCTTCCTTCCCCTTCCAGCAAGACACAAAGGAAAAAGGACAGAGAGTTCTTATTTTCCTCAACTATTTCTGTATTACTGACACTTCACAAAGGACTCCCTCTTTCTAAAATATTCTCTTTTCTTAGATATCTGACATTGAGCATTCTTTAGAATTCTTTTTGATCACCTCTGCATCTTACCAATTCCTGAAATATGTGGAACTCTTAGGATCCTGTCAGATCCCTTCTCTCAAGACTCTTTCTATGGGAAATCTCATTAGATTCCTTGGTGTCAACGATCACTTGTATATTGATAACTTCAAAGTCTGTATCTTCCCTTGAGCCATCTCAGATGAGCTTCTTGTCTACATATCCTAAAAAGTATCAAGGATCTCCAAATCAATGCTTATCAGACAAAGACAAAGCCACAAGGAATACACATGCAGCCAAACAAAATTAGATTTGTTTAGTTTACTGTGGCTCAGGAGAATTCACACTAGGGGCACTGCGGGAAATAGTTCTGAACTGTGTCTGTCAGAAGACAAGTAAGTGATTGGGTATCCTGGTGAGTTTTACCTGGAAGCAGGATGATTAAAGACAGTAGCCACTCCTGTTAGTTGGACCAGGGGAATGCTTCACTATTTTTGTGGTTGTAGAATAACCTTCACTCTGCCTTGCTTTAGTTATAGTACTAGAGTGGCTTTGTTCATATGGCATAAATATAGTCCATGGTTGGTTGGGGGAACTATGGCTTAGGGTCATTTATCACCAGATGAGTCAGTGGAAAGTCCCTTTCCCTACTTCTCCACTGATTTCAATCACACTGTTGCCTCAGTAAATCTCCAGTATGAGTTTAACGTGCACCCACCCACACTAACCAATAGCAAGGTATGTCTCCTATCCCCTCATCCGGACCACTCTTGTCTCGGTTTAGAAACTTGACACTTCTTTCCTCTCTTACGCAAAGATATTTTAAGTACTGTCCCAATATCTTCCTCATTGTCACTACCATACCCCTAATTTGTTTGAACTTTGCTAATGTAATGAAATTTGTAAATACAAATCTGATCACGTAACTAGCTTATTTAATAATATTCACTGACCCTTCCATTATTTAAAACCAGTCATTTCTGGATTGTCTTAAGAAACCTTACAGTACGGTCCTTGTTAGTGTGCTTTGGAAATGACAAATACAGTGAAATATTACTACCTAAACACATAGCCTTGGGCAGCTACTAGAGATGGCTCTGTACCCGTGTGTGATTGTTCTAGGCATTTCATTTAGAGAGGGAAGTTCTCATTGGTTGAAAATAACTTGGATGAAAAGGTGGATAGATGGAAAGATTAATAATGGAATTTATATTTGGGGAGAGACTTAAGAGTAGGAGGTGGGAAGAAAATGGAAGGTTGAGAATTAGAAGACAAAGAAGGGGGAAAAAAGAAAAACAGGATTTGAGAGAGGAAGAATGATAAAATGGTACAAATGAATAAGAAAATAATACCTGTATTTGTGGCATGTGGGGGTTTTGACTGTGACCATCCTATTGTGGCAGATGGGTATTTGCTGTGTTCCCCCCTATTCTGTAGAAGTCTTGGCAGCAGGCAGGCATCAGTACTTACTGCTGTGTCTGCCACAGGACCTGGGGCAGGATTTCATGACAACAAAACTTTTTAATTCACAGGGATTAATCTTCCTCAGCACCGGCACTGCTTGTTATGGAGATTCCTTGCAGTAATTTACACTGCAAAATTGAAAAGAAGTTAGGTGTATTATACCGCACTCTGAAATCCAACCAGAGAGTATGTTCTGCTTAGTGGCTGGCTTGCAAAAAGAGCTTCAAAATGGTTCAAACAAAATGTTGCACTGTAGGTCAATGGTAGGCTTTGAACAGAGCAATATTTTTTCTTCCCATCTCAAAAATCTTTTGGTTCCCTAAAAAAAGAGTGAAAGCAGTGAAATAGATTGGGTCACAACTTCTAAACATGTGTTAATCCCTTGAACAGTTTGACAGTCTATCAGATTCTATGAAACATGTTCAAAACACACTTCTGAGAAAGAGGAATATAATACCGATCAGATTTCTAAACCTGTGAAATGTGATATACTACTGGCTGGAAAAATAATAGCACCTACTAAAAAATGTGTTTCCGATACTTAGTTTTGCATTCACACTGGATATAACAAGTGTGATATCAGTAAACATACAGGATTTAATGTTGAAACAGTGACTATTGCCATCATTAATCTAATTAAGCATTGTAAATGGAAAAATAAAATTCAGAAGTATAATATTCTCTCACTGAAGAATATACTTCTTGGGAAGAGGATATTGCTTTTATTATCAAATTTTAGCAAAATAAATAAAATGGGTGAATAAATGTTGCCACCCCCTCAATCATCTCTTGTGGGAAAAGTTCATTCATTTCATCATGTGCTGTCTGCACACTTTTCTTTATGCAAGACAGGAAGTCAGATTCTGAGGGAGGACTTACTAACTTTCACAGAGATATGGAGGCTTATAATTAGCCATGGTTGAGGAAGCTATGGGGCATATAAAACACACAACTGGGCACCGTGGGGCTTCAGAAAGACTGTGTTCCTTTGATGCCAGGAGAGCAGCACTGCAATAAAACCTGACAGGCAGAGAGGCTAGATGTAGGACATTTGAGGTGACAGGGAGGGGAGGGGCACAAAACCACCACTTTGGAATCATTTCCAGGCATCTGCTGCTTTGATTACATCACTCATCTTGACTGCTTGCAGGGAATCGCTCTGACATTTAAAACTGAACTCCATGAAAGAAAGCTCACAAATTAAGATGAAACTAACACTACCCAACTCACAGCATGGCTGTTAAATTGAAATGAATCGGTGCATAAGAAACATCTAGCGCATAGATGAGTGTGGCTCAGAAAAAGCCAGAGGTTCCTGTCTTCTCCATAACAAGGCCTATACCCCATCGTTTTTATTTCCCAGGCTTTTAGAACTGCCATGACACAGAGTAAGCACTCGCTAATATTTGCTGAATGTGTGAAGTACTATTACTCATATCTTTGGAACTACCCTGGGCCAATTTGACATCTGTTTTCTCTTAAACAACCAATCCCAACTCAAAGTATCTCCATATTCTGCCAATCCTTCTACAATGCCCATTGGATCAAAACTTTTCTTCCCTTCCCTGCCACCACCCTATTGGGAACCATAGTTGCTTTATACAACAATGGTTGCCTTCAGCCCTGCTGTAAATTCCCAAGCCCCACCCTCTCCCTTCCCATCTTTTCCCTCTCTAGATCCTGCCTCTCTGCAGGGTAAATCCTCCTCAGCTATTTCTCTGCATATTGCTCTAGGTGAAGGGTCCTCAAAGTGTAGAGCATCACCATTACCTGGAAACTTGCTCATGTAATTGCTGAGTCAGAAACCTTGGGGGGGGTGTCAGACTCTCCTGGTGTTTCTGGCCCATGATAACACTTGAAAGCCACTGATTCATGTCTTGTTCCCTTTTTTAAAGTCCTACGGTGACTTGCTCTGTTTATTGGCTTAAGTCATACTAGCAGAGTCTCTGTTGAAGGGCTTGACCAGTTTAATCTGGCCTGCCTTCATTCTGTTCTATTGTCATCCCATATGAATGTCCACATACGGTCTTGTTTCAGGTAAGATAATGGTAGTTACTCTTATAGTCAGTACTTTCATGAGACAGTTCTGTGTTTGGTGCAGAAAGAGAGTTTGGAAAAAAAAAAAGGCAAGTGATGAAGCCGTGAAACCATTTCACAAAGAATCTCATAAACCATGTGAGAGGGCTTAAATTTTATCATAAAAATTATGGGAACCCATTGGAGAGCTTTAAGCAGGAAAATAACCGTAGGTAGATACACATTTTAGAAAGGACACCTTAAATGTTATATGACCACTGAAAAGGGGAATAGAGGAATGTATACTTAAGTGGAATATCCTTCCAAGAACTCCTCTGAATTAAGTGACAAGTCAACATGATATTTTGATTGCTACCAATTTCTGAATGTTGGGCTGTAGAGATTAATAAATTATGATACTTGCCCTTGAATTGGTCACAGTCTACTTGGAGAATCAGCCATGTAGGCCTGTCTTTCTCATGCACAAGGAAAGTTGTTTTGAGAGAACTAGGAAGGATGTAATGGGCACAGAATCTGCTCTGGGGGAGACTGGCCGCACCTTTCAAGGGAAGCTAATTTTGGTAACTTTTCTGGTGTTCTGAGTTACATTAATAGTCTTAAAATTTTTTTTTATGATCTCTCCTGTCCTAAGAAGGGTTTAGGTTAGAATAGACATTGCATTTGTGTGTCCTTACATTCCTCCAGATTACGGGATATTCAGCGGAAATTAAATGACTTGCTGAATGTGAATGAGTCAATACATAGATGGCAAACTTACCTTCTGACTTCTAAATGATTGATGCTGGCTTTTGATAAATATAGAGAAAAATGCCATTTGATGGGTGACCTAGTCCAAAAGGGGTTAAAACTGGAGAGCATAGTTAGTGGTTCCCACCCAGTATTTAATGGACTACAACTCTAAAGCAGAAGATGACAGTCTACATGGGATATGAGGTCGTATTTTAAAGAGCGCAGAGGATAAAACAAAAACAAGAACAAAACAACAACAACAACAAAAACGAAAGAATGTAGGGATCCAAAATAGGGATATTAATGTTCAAAGTTCCTTTGTATATTCTTTTTATTTTTTTTAACATTTTATTTATTTGTGTTTTTAACAGAGGGAGAGAGATCACAAATAGGCAGAGAGGCAGGCAGAGAGAGAGAGGGGGAAGCAGGCTCCCCACTGAGCAGAAAGCCCGATGTGGGGGTCTATCCCAGGACCCAGAGATTATGACCTAAGCTGAAGGCAAAGGCTTAACCCATTAAGCCACCCAGGTACCCCACTTAGTATATTCTTGATTGAGACTTTTCTTAACCTAAGTTCCTCCTAGACACAGAGCTTGAGATAGGGGCTCTTGGGCAGATGGTACAGTCTGGCAAGTCATCAGGAGGAACTGGGGTGAGGGACTGGGAATGTGAAACAGGGAAGGAAAGGCAGGTCAGAAGTAAGTTCTTAGATCAGAACCTCCTAGATCTTCTGAGGAACCATAAAGAATAGAACCTCCAAATTTTCTAGCTCAAAGGCCATAAGAAGAGAGCATTTATCCACTAACTCCTGTTTACCAAAGAGGTAAAGGATCTGTACTCGAGGAACTACAGAACACTCATGAAAGAAATTGAAGAAGACATAAAAAGATGGAAGACCATTCCATGTTCTTGGATCGAAAGAATAAACATTGTTAAAATGTCTATACTACCTAGAGCAATCTATACTTTTAATGCCATTCCCATCAAAATTCCGCTGGTATTTTTCAAAGAGCTGGAGCAAATAATCCTAAAATTTGTATGGAATCAAAAGAGACACCGAATCACTAAGGAAATGTTGAAAAACAAAAATAAAACTGGTGGCATCTCATTACCTGATTTCAAGCTTTACTACAAAGCTGTCATCACCAAGACAGCATGGTACTGGCATCAAAACAGATACATAGACCAATGGAACAGAGTAGAGAGCCCAGATATGGACCCTCAACTCTATGGTCAAATAATCTTCTACAAAGCAGGACAAAATATACAGTGGAAAAAAGACACTCTCTTCAATAAATGGTGCTGGGAAAATTGGACAGCTATATGTAGAAGAATGAAACTCGACCATTCTCTTACACCATACACAAAGATAAACTCGACATGGATAAAGGACCTCAATAAGATACTTTTATTTTTATCTAATAAGGGAATTATTATTTGAGCTTGCATTTCAAAGCCAGGCAATACAATCACACTACTGTTTATTTATGTCCTGAAAACTTATGATAAGTAATAAACAAAACAACAGAATGCCTATAATCATCCAAACACCTTTCTCAAAAAAGTGTGTTCTTTGATTCAATATTTATAGGATCCAAAATATTTTATTAAAACTTGTTAGGCACAGATTTCTAAAAAAAAAAAGAAAAGTGCAGAACTAAATTTGTCTATCATGGAAAAAAGGCAAAAACAGCTAGGAAGGGGACTGAGCACACTGCCTTAAAAGTTATTGATGAGGAAAATTCTATTACCTACTTATTGACTTACTTTACTTATTCATTCATTTAAATATTACTTAAACATGTATCAACTTTTATCATAAAGCAAAGTCAAGAAATGAAAAGGACTGAATATAAGGAAAAACAGGATTTGATTATTACCTTACACAATATATGTTCACACACATGCACAAATATACACAAATATTCACATAACTTTATCTCAAATTATCATTTGTTAAAGAGTTAGAATCATTGGACTTTAACTGTCTCCTTCAAACTTGTGGTATTGTTCCAAAATGCCTAGAATAGAATAGAGAATCCTTCCCAAGAGACAACACTCCAGTATTTAATCAGAGATTGACTGAATTGGATAATATTGGAGAAACTCTGAAATGTTATTATAAATAACTTAAAACAAACTTTAAGAAAGCATGAGAAATTATTTTCCATTAAAAACTATGGCCCAGGGTCAATATCCCTCATACACAAAATGCAATTACAAATAACTTCATAAGAGAAATGGACACGAAGATGAAAAATTGGTTTAAAGACATGAAGAGACATATCACAAGGACACATTATAAATGATTAATAACAAAACTTTAAGCTTCACTTTTAATCAAACAAATGTATGTCATATGTCCCTCTCCTTTCAAATTGGTAAGATTTTTAAAAAATCATAACCTCTGTTGATAAAAGCAAAAAAAAATTACACACTTATGTAAATCCAGTCTGAATTTAAATCTATACAGTGTTCCTAGGTAACAATTTAGAAATATATATCAGATGTCATTTTTTCTATTTTTTATACTCCTAGGAAGATATTAAAATTATATCTTTGTATTTTCTGCTTAATGTGAGGAAGATAATATTTATCTTGGTTTTGTTCCCATGAAGTTGGTGGGAAATAGCCTTGAATGGATAAATGCCAGTCAAGAAAGGAATCAAGCAAGTTAAAATCACACACTTACAGAAGAGGCTAGTAAAGCTAAGAAGTAGTGGCAGAAAGAGGAGTGTTATTCTTTTTTTTAACTGAACTATAACTAATTCACAGCATTATATTAGTTTTAGGTGTACAATATAATGATTCAACAATTCTATACATATCTCAGTGCTCATCAAGATAAGTGTCCTCTTAATCCCTATCACCTGTTTCATCCATTCCCCTGACCACCTCCCTCTGGTGACTACCAGGTTGTTCTCTGTATTTAAGAGTTTAAAGAGTTTCTTCTTTCTTTCCTTCCTTCCTTTCTTCCTTCCTTTCCTTTCCTTTCCTTTCCTTTCCTTCCTTCCGTGTGTGTTTTGGGGGACCAGCAGCACTGTGATGAGGCCAAGGCAGTGGATATTCCCCACATGGACATTGAGGTGCTGGAGAAACTCAACAAGAATAAGAAGTTAGTCAAGAAGCTGGCCAAGAAGTATGATGCCTTTTTGGCTTCAGAATCTCTGATCAAGCAGACCCCACGAATACTGGGCCCAGGCCTGAATAAGGCTGGCAAGTTTCCTTCCTTGCTGACCCACAATGAGAACATGGTGGCCAAAGTGGATGAAGTGAAGTCCACCATCAAATTTCAGATGAAGAAGTTGCTGTGTCTAGCAGTGGCTGTTGGCCACGTGAAGATGACCGATGATGAGCTCGTGTACAACATCCACTTAGCAGTCAATTTTCTGGTGTCCTTGCTCGAGAAGAACTGGCAGAACGACTGGGCTCTGTACATCAAGAGCACCATGTGCAAGCCCCAGCGCCTGTACTAAGGCACAGTTCAATAAATCCTAGTGCTACCGTTAAAATAACAAACAAACAAAAAAACCCCACCTTTTCTTAAATTCTACATATGAGTGTCATCATATGGTATTTCTCTGATTTATTTCCCTTAGCATTACCCATCCATGTGGCTACGAACATCAAGATCTCATCTTTTTTTAAGGTTGAGTAATATTCTATTGTGTGTGTATGTGTGTGTGTGTGTGTGTGTGTATGTGAGTGTAACATCTTTCTTCATTCATGTATAGGTGGAGGCTTGGGCTGCTTCTCTGTCTTGGCTATTGTAAAGAATACTGCAATAAACAAATAAACATAGTGGTGTATTTATCTTTTTAAATTAGTGTTTTCATTTTCTTTCGGTGAATACCCAGCAGTGGAATTACTGGATCATTTGGCAGTTTTATTTCTTTAGCTTTAGGGGGACATGTCCATACTGTTTTCCACAGTGGCTGCACCAATTTACATTCACACCAACAGTGTAGGAGGGTCCTTTCTTCCCCCACATCCTCACCAACACCTGTGATTCCTGGGTGTCTGCTAGAGAGCACAACAGGAGGATGTCCTTGTGACTTTCTGTGTGGACACCTACCCTGTTTGGAATTTAACCCTTGATTACAAATAATTCTCTTCTCTCATGGAGATACTCAAGAGCTTGGAAGTCACAGAATTGGATTCCCTCTCTTCTATGATTTCACAAGGCCATTCTTTTAGTGCTCAATTCTTCAAAATTCAAAGCCTCTTCGAGGGCCCAGATCCTGGGTCTTGAGCTCCATGACAGGAGTTCTTTCTCCTCAAACAACCATTATACAGAAAAGGAGAATGGACAAAGAACACAGCTTCTGAGCCTCCTGCCAGGAGCCACTCCTCCCTTGTATAGTGCTGTTCTGGAGCTGAATTCAGATTGAATTTCCTCCCAACCTACTTCTCTAGCCTTGCATTATTTTAGTGTTTCAGAACAGCATGAAAAGCCAAATGAAAATCTTCACAGATTTTCACAACACTTATGACTAGTCCATGTTCAGCCAGCATCCATTTTAGTACGCAGGGTCTGAGTATTTAGAGTAAGGGAAAAAAGGGAGGAGTGAGGCTGTAGACCACTTCCTATCTCTGTTTGACTCTGTCATTCTAATCCTGTTAAGAAAGCTTTACATCTATGGGGGTTAGGGTGGCTGAGTCCTTTAAATGTCTGCCTTCAGCTTAGGTCATGATCCCAGGGTCCTGGGATTGAGCCCACCGAGGGACTCCTTGATCAGCCAGGTGTCTGCTTCTCCCTCTTCGTCTGCCTCTGGCTCTCGCTCTCAAATAAATAAATAAAATCTTTAAAAAAACAAAATAACTTTACACCTAAAGCCAGATAACTAGGGTCACGTTCCAAAACACTTAAAAGTATTTAATTGGTCTCCAGAACTAATACATTATTTTGTGTATTTTGTCAATTACAGCTTTTGTAATTTCCCCCTTAGACTTACTTTTATTCTTTTCTTATATTTTCACCCATGGCATCTCTCCCTCCCCTCTCTCGCTTTCTTTTGCTCACATTCTTATTTGTTTGTTTCTAAACAGGGATGTCCTATAATATATAAAATACTGTTTAGAAAGCTCATTTTAGGGCATTTAAAAAAATTCGTATACACTGAACTCGTCCTCAGAATATTTAATTGTATGGAAATACCATAACTCATCACACCATTTTCTTGAGAGTGAAATCATTGCATCTGTGAGTTTTGCATATATAGTACAAAATTTCTCACTGACTTTTACTCTCACTAACCATGTAGGAGTTTGCCTATTTCCTTACATTCCTGCCAACACATTTAAGAAAGCTTTTTCAATGTAGTAGACTTGTCAGTTAAAATAGATTCCATAGCACAGAACAGAAATACCCAAATAATATTGGTTAAAACAATATAAAATTTCATTTCTCTCTCAAGTATAGGAAAATTAGAAATAGTTCACTAAGTGTTAAAGATCCTCAGCTCCTAATGTTCATCTCCACAATCCTAGCACATGGTTTCTCTACTTCAGGGTAAAATATGTTACTTAAAAAAAAAAAAATTCTCCTTGAGAATTCTAGACATGACCTCTACATTCCAAGTTGGAAAGAGAGAAACAGATAAGTAGGAAAAAACACCTTTTAGCTGACTTGACTTTCTTTCAGAAGCACTTCTAGAAATTCCGTATTAAACTTCCAATCACATCTAATTCTCCAGAACACCCTGTGAATATACTTAGTCACAAGTTAGATTGTGAATTGCAGATTTTTTTTTTTGCAATGGCAATATACTCTCTGAAAATCAACTTAAGTAAAAAGCAAGTATTGGTAGAGAGGAAGAGGAGCATAGATATTGGGGTAGGCAATTAGCAGACTCTGTTACAATAGCAAATACTACTACTACTACTAGTAATAATAATGTTATCATAATATGTTATTTGATAGTTTTTTGATCATTAGTAATATGAAAGCTTCTTTTCATGTTTGGTGGACAACTCAAGTTCTTTTTTGTATTGCTCAGGCATGTCTTTTAGCCTTTTTATTGGAAAGGAACATGGAATAGTCTTCTGAAAAGAGCTTGACAACAAAATGGCATAAATATGACTAATTATAAAGAAGGAAAGCACAGAAACAGGACTAGCATTGAACATTGGATTCATTTAAATATAAAACGAAGACCAAGTGTCTTTTGGGAACGTGGTCACAGAAAGGAAATACTAGGAACCCTGACAACAGAAAAGTAAATATGATGAAAAACAAAACCTGGAGGAGGATGATAAAGGAAGTTGTGAGAAAGACTGTGCAAATGTCCTTATATATTTTTAAATACTCTGTTAATAGCTTCTGCTTAATTGTGATGCACCTTAGAAAGGGACAGAGGAAGTTATAGAGTACATCAGTAGGAGAGAGGATAATAAGAATATGCTAATAACAACAACAAAAGTAAATATGAAAAGCTGGAAGAAACAGAGGTGACAGGACATGCAAGGTTCTCATTTTTTCACCTGCAGTAAAAGCCCATATAGATTGTACAAAAATGACTCAGAGAGGTAAATGTACTATAAAAGTAAACATAATCACTTGAAAAACCATAAGGAGACTCTGGATCTTTTAAACTATAAGAAGGAAATCACTCTCTCTCTCTCTCTCTCTCTCACACACACACACACACACACACACACTCCACCTATCCTGTAAACTACAGAGCCATGCTGCAAAAAGACAGAAAAGACTAAAAAGAAGAAAATTACATAAGAAGATGCTAGGGAGACTGAATCTGTTAGTTCAATAGAAAAATGATATAAATTTTCATCTGTTGGAATCACTGAAGGCTCAGATTGCTTCAGAGAGCAATGCCTAGTGCATAGTACAGGCAGGAAACATCTAAAACAGTGTGACTCCAAAAGGTTAAATATAGAAGGATGGACAAGCACTTACAGTATAGTAGCAGCAAAAATAAGTGAAGGATAAAGAGAAATTGATGTCAGTCTAAGAGTAGGGGAAGTTTTTAAGAGATCCCTAATAGATGATACTTTCACAACTATTTTAACTCTAACACTGAAAAACTTGAAAAGACAGCAACAGTAATTGAAGTGTATAAACTGACTTTACTTATGAATATTAAGGCAACACTTTAAAAATGACATATAAAAATATAATTCAGTGTATTTAAAAAATAAAATATGCCATGATCCAAATGGTAAGTGTGCAAGTCTGGTTCACTGTCAGAATAACACAGCAATTGTGGTGGGTTTGTTCTTCCAAAATGAATACGAGTGCAGAAGAGGTTGAGCATCTCACCTTCTGTGTATGACACTCTCCCTGGGGCAGAGAGACAGATGTGACCACATAATCATTTGAAAGACCATAAGGAGACTCTGGATCTTTTAAAATATAAGAGGAAATCACACACACACACACACACACACACACACACACACCCCACATACCCTATCCTACAGAGACTGCAAAAACGACAGAACATACTGAAAATAATTATGAAGATGGTGGTTGTTTCTGATCCAGATCTCAACTTAAATGGTGATTTCTTCAAGTTATACTGAAGATATCTTCCAGTTGTGGAGGCATCTTTCTGACTCCAAGATCTGTGGTACGGTGGTGTGATACTAGAACCCGCGATCGGCTCAGAGGCTTCCTGACTCTCCTGCTTCTCGGTTTGACTGAGGTAGCAGCTGCTTTGGAAGGTCAGTTCTGCAGATTTTTCTGGGAGCATCTGGAGTGCAATTCATGTTCTTAAAAATACTCCAAATAAAGGTATTTAAGCGAAATGAGATCTACTTTTTCAACTATTCAACTGGCAAAAATTTTAATTGAATAATTTTGGTACTAGAAAGATGTGTAAATTATTACTTCTCTTCAGAGGAAAACAAAAAAAGCTGAGTGCTTGGATTCAATGATTTCAATCCTTTGATTTGTATCAAGAAAAGTTGGCCCAATTATTAGAGCTAGAATGTTCCACACAGCTCTGTTTATGACTAAACAAACAACAATAGACAAGCAATGGTCAGATAAAATGTATTTTAAAAGCTAAATAAATATTATAATATCCTATTTTATAACTATTAAAATATATGAAGAGGATATATATATATATATATATACACACACACATTATTATGGAAACATCTCTAACATATTACTAAGCACAATAAACAAACATCATTTGACATGTACACTATTATCCATTGTATAAGTATGAATGATTATCTTTATATTCATAAACAAGTTTATAGTGACAAATGCATAAAAAATTAGTCTTGAAGGAATTACTTGAGCCTGTTTTCTTGGTGACTTTGGACCATTGCACTTGAAATATGGGGAAGGACAGTTTCTTTTATGGCTTTTATTTTTCTATATTATTTGTATTTTCCAAACTTGACCCTGACGTGTTTTCATGATAAAATTAACTCACATGGATTATTTAAGAATGCAAGATTATGGTCATTTTGCCTTCTTCTTAATTTTATTAATAGTTTAAAGAGCCTAGTTATTGTGAAGAGTATTTAACTTTTCTTGCAAATTTACTAGGTGACCATGAAAGAGTTTTCCATGAATTCTCTCTTTAATTTATGCAACCATGATGTGAATCCTGTAAGACTAATGTACCACTCTATGTGTGAAGCTTTTGAGACTCAGAAATGTCCATAGCACTATGCTCATGTTACACACAAGGTAGGAGATAAAGAATTTCAATACACACACTCCTCAAGCTGTGCTCCTTCCACATATCTTTTGCTTTCTATTAGCCAATAAAACAATTAATTTCTTTTAAACAATACTTTTCTAATATTAAAAGGTATTCTAGTTCTAAGTATGGGTGAAACTTTAATTTTTTTACCTGAACAAAAATGGAAGATAATATGCCAGGATGACAGTCTCAATAAAAAAAAAAATGATAATCCATTATTATATCATGTGTAGGTGTGTGATACCTCGTTAATGACTTGCTATGCATAAGTGCCAAAAGATGAACTTGACATTTGATACTGATACAACTCTAATGAGAAGACATTGTATTGTGGCCTATTATAGCTTCCTTAATGTGTCAAGTGCTTTATTGTCCAAAAATGGGAATGTAGGGTTGATCCTAGCCAGAATGGAGAATTTAACAGACCCCTGCTTTTATATTCTGCTTTTTCTCTTCCCTCTCCAATGACCCTTCCTGACCTCTTCATTTCTCATGCCATGTGCCCCCTTTCCCCTCAATCTCCTCCACTCCCACAACCTGAGTCTTTGCAAGGAGCAGTGGCTGAGGACCATTGTGGTTAGCAACTCCTGTATGTGGCATTAATGAGATGCTTTAATTTGACCCTCCATCAGATTTCTGCAGTAAGGTTTTTGTTTTTAAAGCCTTCTTCCATCCTGCATCAAAAAACTTGAGGAAGGGGAGGAGGCTGAGGGGTTCTTGCTTGGAACTGGAGCAAAGGCATTTGATTTGGCTGTTTTATCCTAAGGAGTGGTTGTTTCTGTTTGGTCTTCTGTGGCCCCAGCGTGGATGCTGGAGGAACATGGGCTTGACAGAAAGACTGTGGAACAGGACAAAGGTTCGATCTTCCTTGCCCTACTTGACTCTGTTCCCCTCAGTATCATGAGCATCTTCTCTTCTCATTACTAGAGTATCACCCCTAATGTCACCTTTTCCAGGAGACCCCTGCCTCACCTGGTGGGAGGAGAAAGAGGAATGAGAAATCGGTCTGTAAAAGCCATTTTGGTTCACAGAAGGCTTTTCCTGCACCGTCTTGCTCAGAAGCCCCCAGTGGTTCCTAGATCACCTTCTGGATCTAGGCTTGACTCCTCCACCTAACGTAAGGTCCTCCTCAGTCGGCCTCCGCTGTCCTTCAGTGCCCTGCTGCCATGATATCCTATCCCTATTGTTGCCCTCAAGCACCGCACCAAACCCCCAACACCCAAGTGCGTAGAAATGCGCCGTTCACTCTGGTTACTCACACGTGCCTCAGGAAACCCCCCCCTTTTGTCTTTAATTAATTATGTTAAAATAATTCTGTAGATTTATATCATGAGTCATCAGCTGTCATGGTCATATACAATCTCTCCCCTTGGGGTGCTTCAGTCCACTTTTCCTATGGTGGTTCACTGTGTATTTATCACTATAGACCAGGTCCCATGGCAACTGCATAAACGTCATTCCTCCTTCGACATAGTACAAGTTCTATTTGATTTATGTCTGCTGCTTTCCCTCCTCAGGGCCTTGCACGTGGCTAAAGAAAACATTTCTTCTATGGGAGGGACTGATAGGAACTACAGGCATTCTTTGTGTTTACTGATGGCCATATCATGGACTTCTGCAAACAGAAGGCATTCGTGTAAGACCCAGATTTTCTGAGATTATTCTGCATTTCAAAAATTATGTCTTATTATGTCTTATTTTCACATGTCTTGAATTCTATATTAAAAATGTAGTGACAATAGTGTGTTACGTTTCTCTGTATGTGAAATACCCTGTTCAACACGGGAGTATCCTTTCTACTCTGAACTCATAACAAAATTTTATTTATTTTTTCCTAAATTGTGCTTGATTCCAATTCATATGCATGTAAACACATAAAAACACAAGTTGATGACCGTGTTGTATCATCAGTAAAACAGACTGAAATCAGTGCAACCCTTCCCTGGACCATCTCAGAGCTCCTCTGCCACCAGCACATCTCCTCAGGAGCCCTGCAGTTCTTTGGCTTATGCATGCCTCCAGTAACGGAGTACAGAGCTTTATACCCCCGGCACACAACTCTCAGAACCAGGAAGCGAAGGAAGTCCATGGTAATGGAATTAATGATAACAGCTTCATGTCAGGGTTCTCTGAGTCACACATCTGAGCGCCCCACAGAACCCAAGAGAGGATGGATGGAAGTATTTTTCCCCCAAGTCCCCAAACTATGAACTTAATGAGGTTGAACACTTTCCACAAATCAACGTCTTAACACCAAATATCTTCTGCAAATACGGAAGTGGGTACGTTTCAATGTTCATTTTTGCCCTCTCCCAGTTCTCCTTGCTTTCATCCTTCCTACAGCGCAGCTCAGCTCCTGGTGTTTCCCTCATCAGCAGCTGCATCTCTTTCTTTACAGGACCGCAGCACTGAAGCAGACGCGTTTTAAAGCAGAACTTAGGACTTGACACAGGGGAAGGGATCCAGCTAACTCTGAGGAGAGAATCTAATTAGGTAGAATGGAGTGGAGAAGCTGAAGTTTTTCTAGGACACCTGGCTCACCCTTCTGTGTAATGGAAGTTGTCACTGGCCATTTGCTGGCAGCTGAGGCATCAGGACGTGGGTGTCACTTCTCATTTGAATTACATGCTGCCTCCAGCATGACATATCAGGGGCAAACAGGAACTGCTGGGTGCCCAGGCACTGGGATCTTTACCTGAGGTCTCTTTCAACTCAGAGACCCTGTAATTTTGCACAGGGAGAGAGTTGTCAGCTCAGGATAAGGAAGAACTTACTGAAAAATCAGAGCTATCGATCACTAGGTAGACTCTTTAGTTGAGTGCTGGCATCCCCACTACTGGCCAAAGTCAGGCAGAGAGGTGGCTAGCTGGGGAAATGAAAGAAGAGTCCGCCTCTGAGCCAGAAGACTTGCTAAGTTAACTTAAAGATTTCAGCCTCAGTTTCTCACCCATAAAATGGCAGATGTTATATTCGTTCATTCACATATTCAATAAATACTTACTGAGAATCCACTGTATGCCAGGCATTCTTCCAGGAATGGGAATAGAATGATTAACAAAGGAGGCAAAGTCCTTGCCTTCAGGGAGCTTGCATGTTAATGAGGAAAGGCAGAAGGCAAGCAAATGAATACTTGGCTGTCTTGTGCTAATGCTGGTAATAAGGGATAGAGAAGGCTGGTTGAAATGCTGCCAAACCTATGGAATTAAGCGAAATTTAATGATATTAATGACAATTAAATGAGATAATAATGACCAACATTTATTAAGCATTTTTGGGGTTCCTGGCAAAGCACTGTGCCTTAAATAAACCTCGTATCCATAAGAACTTATAGTTTTATTTTACAGACCATGCAGCTGGGACTTTGAGTAGCTGTATAACTTGTCAAGTAAGCCTAACTAGTTAGAATTAAAGCTGGCAATGGAATTCAGGTATGAACATCTGGCTCAGAGCACGCACCCAATTAATTATGTTGTTGTTTATGGAATTTGTTAATATTTTTATACTACTGAGCTTTAATGAAGGTTATATGAAGTGAAAATTTTATTCATTTAACAAATATTGCCTATGGTACAGTGCTAGAGGCTATGATGCATGTAAAGAAATATAGGATACTACCTGTGCTTTGTTCTACCTTTCCATCTAGTCTGGGGAGTCCTATCTCAGGAGAAAATAAAGCAGCCTGTGACCCAGGTATATAATAGTTCTAGACAGCAGAAGTCACTGTTATTATCATCAGCAAGGAGAAAAAAAGAGGAGTCAGCAACGGGGTTCTCTGTGGTTGGGAAAGACACCTGGGTTTGGGTGAAGTCTTTAGAGAGAGAAACATGCAAGGGACTCATGGGAAGCAGAGAATAAAACAGATGGGATGGCTTGTTTGCAAAAATTAATGAAGCTTCAGCAAAAATTGGAAAGAACCCAAAAATCCATCAAGAGGACAATGGCTAAACAAATGGTAGCATATTCACCCAATGGGATACTATCCAGTGATAAAAAGGAATAAACTACTAACACATACAACAATATTGATGAATCTCAAATGCATTCTGATGGGTAAAAGAACCTAGACACAAAAGTGTATGTATGGTTTGCTTCTATCTGTATGAAATTCAGAATTAAAGAAAATGAATCTATGGGGATAAAAGTCAGAAAAGTGATTCATGCTTGGGGTGTGGAGGAAATCAATTAGGAATGGAGATTAAGGAACATTCTGGGCTGATAGAAATGTTCTGCAGCTTGCACTGAGTGAAAGTTATATAGGTGTATGCCTGTATAAAATGTCACTGAGTTGTGCATCTCAGATTGCACATTTTACTGCATGTAAATTAAACTGTGATAAGTCAAACGCAATAGAGGAAAAGACTAGGGTCAGAATATTCTAGAGAGTAGAGATTGGTTCATTTAATCAAGACAGAGATCACCAAAGGCATTTTGGGGAAAAAAAGAGTTTGGAGTCAATTTCCAAAGAACTCATAGCCCTTATAATAAAAAATACAGAAATTATTATTTATCATATGAACAATGAGTAGGTTTTAGAGTTTTGGGGTAGAAAATTAATAAGTGATGTTTCAGGAGGGGGTCTGTCAGTGATATGACGTTTAAGCTAGAGGAACATAGTATGGAGGAAAGAACATGTTAAGTGCCTACTGTGTGGTTGACTGGCATTTTCATCATTTGCTGGTTGAAGGAGTAAACCTCAGAGAACTTGGGTTTCCTTGGGTCACAAAGCTGAGCATTATAGAAGCTGGGATTTTGGATTCCAAAGCTCAGATTTGTTGCACTCTCTTGTATTTTCCCCCAGAAGTCCTAAAGTAAGGCAAAGTGGGGCAGTCTAGCCTGTGGAGGTGTTAAAGGGGAAGAGAGGAAAAGATGTAAGTACTTAATATTAAAAAGGAAGATAAAGGGATTTCCAATGTGTGTGGATATAGCTACACTTTCTATAGCCGATCTAAAATGAAGATTGAAGTTCCTTGAGCAAAGGACTATTTCTGGCATGGTGTGAAGATCCCATCCACCTTGACAAAATGGACTAAATCCTCTGGCGTTTGAGACTGTGTAGAAAGTTGTAAGGAGACGATCTCATTTACAGTGCACCCAAAACTATAAAATACTTAGGAATAAACCTAACCAAAGAGACCAAGGATCTGTACTCAGAAAACTATAGAACACTCACGAAAGAAACTGAGGAAGACACAAAGAAATGGAAAAACGTTCCATGCTCATGGATTGGAAGAACAAATATTGTGAAAATGTCTATGCTACCTAGAGCAATCTACACATTCAAAGCAATCCCTGTCAAAACACATTATTTTTTTTCACAGAACAAATACTCCTGGAACAAATACTCCTAAAATTTGTATGGAACCAGAAAAGACCCTGCATAGTTGAAAAAGAAAAGCAAAACTGGTGGCATCACAATTCCAGACTTCAAATTCTATTACAAAGCTGTAATCATCAAAATGGTATGGTACTGGGACACAAACAGACACACAGAATAATAGAAGAGAATAGAGAGCCCAGAAATGGACCCTCAACTCAATGGTCATCTAATCTTCAACAAAGCAGGAAAGAATGTCCAATGAAAAAAGACAGTCTCTTCAACAAATGGTCTTGGAAGAATTGGACACCCATATGCAGAAGAATAAAACTGGACCATTTCCCTACACCACACACAAAAATAGACTCAAAATGGATGAAAGACCTCAATGTGAGACAGAAATCCATCAAAATCCTTGAGGAGAATACAGGCAGCAACCTCTTTAACCTCAGCCATAGCAAATTTTTCCTATAAACATCATCAAAGGCAAGGGAAGCAAGGGCAAAAATGAACTATTGGGGGACGCCTGGGTGGCTCAGTTGGTTAAAGCAGCTGCCTTCGGCTCAGGTCATGATCCCAGCGTCCTGGGATCGAGTCCCACATCGGGCTCCTTGCTCGGCAGGGAGCCTGCTTCTCCCTCTGCCTCTGCCTGCCACTCTGTCTGCCTGTGCTTGCTCTCTCGCTCTCTCTCTCTCTGACAAATAAATAAAGTCTTAAAAAAATGAACTATTGGGACTTTATCAAGATCAAAACCTTCTGCACAGCAAAGGAAACAGTCAACAAAACTAAAAGACAACTGACAGTATGGGAGAAGATATTTGCAAATGACATATCAGATAAAGGGATAGTATACAAAATCTATAAAGAACTTATCAAACTCAACACCCAAAGAATAGATAATCCAATCAGGAAATGGGCAGAAGATGTGAAGAGACATTTCTGGAAAGACATCCAAATGGCCAACAGACACATGAGAAAGTGTTCAACATCATTTGCCATCAGGGAAATACAAATCAAAACCTCAATGAGATACCACCTCACACCAGTCAGAATGGCTAAAATTAAGTCAGGAAAGGATAGATGTTGGTGAGGATGCGGAGAAAGGGGAACCCTCCTACACTATTGGTGGAAATGCAATCTGGTGCACCCACTCTGGAAAACAGTATGGAGGTTCCTCAAAAAGTTGAAAATAGAGCTACCTCATGATCCAGAAATTGCACTACTGGGTATTTACCCCAAAGATACAAATATAGTGATCCAAAAGGGACATGAACACCAATGTTTATAGTAGCAATGTCCACAATAGCCAAACTATGGAAAGAGCCCAGATGTCTATTGACAGATGAATGGATAAAGAAGATGGTATGCATATGTGTGTGTGTGTGTGTGTGTGTGTGTGTGTATCTATCCATATATAAAATATATAATGGAATATTGCACTGACATAAAAAATGAAATCTTGGGACGCCTGGGTGGCTCAGTTGGTTGAGGGGCTGCCTTCGGTTCAGGTCATGATCCCAGCGTCCTGGGATCGAGTCCCACATCGGGCTCCTTGCTCGGCGGGGGGCCTGCTTCTCCCTCTGCCTCTGCCTGCCACTCTGTCTGCCTATGCTCGCTCTCTCTATCTCTCTCTGACAAATAAATAAATAAAATCCTTAAAAAAATGAAATCTTGCCAGTTGCAACAACACGGATGGAACTAGAGGGTATTATGTTAAGCAAAATAAGTTAATCAGAGAAAGACAATTATTATATGATCTCACTGATATGTGGAATTTAAGAAACAAGGCAGAGGATCACAGGGGAAGAGAAGAAAAAATGAAAAAAGATGAAACCAGAGAGGGAGACAAACCATAAGATACTCTTAATCATAGGAAACAAACGGAGAGTTGCTGGAGGGGAGGAGGGTGGAGGGATGGGGTAATTGGGTGATGGACATTGGGGAGGGTATGTGCTGTAATGAGCACTGGTTATTATATAAAACTGATGAATCCCAGACCTACATACACCCCTGAAACAAGTAATACATTATATGTTAATTAATTGAATTTAAATAAAAGAGAAAAATAAAAGAAAGTGTACCCTTTCAGAATAAATAGAAGAGAACAAGAAATATACAGAGGTACTTGCATACACTGGGAAGAGATTTTGACTTCAGGGATAGGCCTCTCAACTGGGAACATGGGGACTTCCTTAATGAGATGTTTAGAGACAATCCTAAGCCTAAGACCACAGGGCTTGAACATTTCATCCTTTCTCTCTCTCTCTCCAAGGTTGAAATAACAGTTATGGGGAGTAAGGGTTGCTTTTTTAAACTCATTTTAATTCCTTAAGTATAACATGAATGAATCAAGCTGGAAAAATATTATCACATTAAAACAGAGTCCTCTTAACTGTTCCCAGTTCTCTCCGACGATGTAATCACTATATTTTTTATATGTATCCTTATGATATTCTGTGCAGTAACGTACACATATGATAAATATAATATACATATGTAATCATCTTTGGTAGAAATTTTAAGTAAATTTTTACAAATTTTAATGGTTCTATAGTTTTCTTTTTTAATGCAACAGTACATTTAGGAGAGTTCTCCCTGTCAAAATATATAAACAGACTTCATTCAGTTGTAATAGGAGGATAGCTTTCCTTAAGATGAGTGTGCTTTAGTTTACTTAAGAGTTATCCTACTTATTTTTGGCTTTTATGAAAATGCCTATGCAGAACATCCTTGTTCTATGCCTCCATGTGCATATGTGGAAGAACTTTTCTCGGGAAAAAATCTAAGAAGTAGATTTAAGGTATCATATTTAAAATGATAATACATCTTCTTAAAATTTCCCTCTAGCATGGCTGAACCAATCTTGACACCTCTAAGCCATGTATAAAATTGCCTGGCATACTTTATAAATACCCTACTGTATAATTTTCTTTGTGATCTGTGTTTTTCTTAGTAGTAATATTATTATGATATGTCTATTATTACTGATATAGAGGACATAAACCTTGCTCTGCCCAAACCTGTAATCAACATCTCAGTGGATGACAGGATAATAAAGGAGGTAATTAAGAAATAAAGATAATAACAAATTTAAAAAAAAAGCACAACTCAGAGTAATGGTCTTTTTTGATAACTTTCTGATATATTTTGTAGCTTCTGTTCTCTGGTCATAAAGTCTGCAGAAGTGGGTTGTCTCAGTGGAGATCTGTATGATCAAGAATCTCCCATAGATTTGGAGATAGTTCTTCTGACTCTAGGCAGGAGGATGGGACAGTAAGCAGCATGGGATGGTGGGAACCATCACTGATGGGGGTACTGGGTCTGGCATGTTCCTAAATCTGTTGGTCATTCTGACCATTCTATACATCATTTTTGAGCCTTAGTGCCTTCATTTGAGTAAACGAGTACCCTCAAATGTTCTTTACAGATGTAAAACTTCATTATTTTAAGAACCAGTGACATACATATTTAATTAGTGTATTCTTTTTGCACAAACTTTAGTGGATGTCAGGATTACCAGGAAGGTTTTTAAAGTGAATTTCTAGGTCCTATCATCAGAGGTCTTGGCTTGAACCTGGAAATACTCCTCTCTTGCTAGATCCTAGGTGATGCTGATGTTGCTGGCCTGGCAATCACACTTTGAGAATTACTGCCTTAGTGTGGTTCTCAGGCACTATGGAAAGCCTAAGAGACAGTGAGCTTTGAGGATTGTTAAGTGATAGAGATATAAGGCTCCAGAATCAATGAGCATGGAGCCAAGTTGTGTTTGAAAGAGGCCATATAGAGGCTAAAGAAAGGAAGGCTGGGCCAGAGGGAAACCACCCAAGGATGAGGTTTCTGTTGTAACTCAGGGGAGACATGAACAGAGTTTGAACTGGGGTGACATCAAAGGGAAAGAACAGGAAGAGATTTATTAAGAGCAATTTGGGAGCTAGAATGAGAGGACCTTGTATGCTGGGATTGAAGGAGAGAGAGGAGTCTTGGATGCCTACAGTTTTCTAGTGTGGGTAATAATATGAATGATGGAATCACTTGGAACGTAAAACAGGGAAAGAGCATTAGCAGAAGGCTAGTCAAGGGGTGTGTGAGTACTGCAAGAGGGTGCTGTCCCAAGCAGCTCCAAGTGCCTGCACAAGGGCCAGAGATGTTTGGGGAATAAGAGGAATGACATCTGAAGGTGACCTTCATTAGTGTGACCTTAAATTGAGAATTGTTCTGACAGAACTGAGATCAAATAGGAAGGCCAGAGAGATGGGTGTTTGGGAATGGAACTGATTTTATTTTTAAAGTATTAAGTCTTCTGTAAAGATTTTGAGAAAGATTTTGGAACTTCAATGAATAAACAATAGCAAGGTCTGGGGAGCTATGAGGGAACGATAAAGAGGCAACTGTGGCAGCAGCAGCTACAAATTCACAAGGATAACATCACAGAGTCATGAATAAGGCAGAAGTGCACACACACACGTATATGAGACGACAAAGAGAAGAGAGGAAGACTGAGCTCCCTAACCAGTCTTAGGTTTACCTTAGATGAGTAGGAACATAGATAGATCATATATAGATTATGTATTACATAGATAGATTATATGTAGATCATATACAGAGAGATTAAACAGATGAAAGACTGAAAAGAAATGTGTTAATTCATGAACAGTGGATGTACTGGGTGTTTATATTTTCTCATATAAACCTTTATCTCCTTATTTTTTTGATCAATATACTATACTTTTATAACTTGAAAAGTTATTTACGTGTGTTTTACAAACTTGTTTTCAAGATGTGGAAGAAAAAAAAAAAACAACCTGAAAGAATTCTTAGAGAACAGATTGGAGTTTGGTTTTCAGGTTCTCTTCTCTCTACAGCCTGAGACAAATCTTGGCAGTCCCACAAAGAGCCATCTAGATCTCTCATTACAGAGTGATGGACAGTGTGGGACACCTCCCACCCCCTGCTCCAAGTGCTGTGGCCTATAGGCAATTTGATCCATTCTCTTAGGAAACTTGGGGCTAGAAGGTAATATTTAGAGGAATACAACGTTGAAACCTATTTGAAATGCACACACACAAAACTGTTAGTGATTCACAACAGCTGCAGCCACAGCTCACCCACCTGCCAGCCGCTGGAGACCAGGGCAGGTAGAGGTGCTTTGGCAAAATTCCTCTGGGAGCTCTGGGCCTGCTTTGTTCCCCAGGACTCAGAGGACCCAGCAACAAATGGCCAGCCAGCACTGATGCATGCCCATAATAAAGGAGAACATTAAACAGGAAACCGCACACTTCCCATTGCTATTTGCTAAGAAGCACATTAGAGCTGATCTTAAGATTCATTCTGCAGGGAGCCTGCGTGGCCCAGTAAGTTAAATGCCTGACTTGATTTTGGCTCAAGTCATGATCTCAGGGTCAGGGTCTTGAGATCAAGCCATGCTTTGAGCTCTGCACTGGGGATGGAGCTTAATTCATATTCTTTCTCCCTCTGCCCTCACTCAGCCTTTTCCCACCCAATACTCCCCACCCCTACTGGCACTTTCACACTATGTCTCTAAAAAAAAAACAAAAAAAACAAAACAGGTCTTCATATGGGACTGAGCATTCATGGTAAAAGAATGCCAGGTAGTTTTTGTTGCCATCTCCCACTATCCTGTTTTCCTCTTTAAAACCATCCCTTTGCTTGGCTGTAAGTTCTGATTCTGATTCCGTAGCTCTGTGACATGAGAAATGGAAACACAGGGGTTCAAAGTTATATGGATGCCTTCCCTTATTGCTTCATGTTCTCTGCTTTCCTTCTCTTTAGAAAAACTCAAGACTTGAGCCTGAGTTTTAGGAAGTGCAGGCCAGTTGCTGCCTATACAGATGCATGCATGCCTTTCTGCCTTGTGTTCCATAATCTCTCAACAATGACCCACTGAAGATTTTTTTTAAAGATTTTATATATTTATTTGACAGACAGAGATCACAAGTAGGCAGAGGCAGGCAGAGAGAGAGGAGGAAGCAGGCTCCCTGCTGAGCAAAGATCTCTATGTGGGGCTCGATCCTAGGACCCTGGGATCATGACTGAGCCGAAGGCAGAGGCTTTAACCCACTGAGCCACCCAGGCACCCCCCCCCCCCGAATATTTTTAAGCCTTTATTGATCTGTGTTGGATGATTTTCACTTTGGTTCACATGGAAATCATCTTCAGCCTTTATTTAAACTACTATTTCTCTATACTGTACATTTCATAGAGGACAGGCGGTGACCTACTATTTCTTCTTCAGCATGGTCATATAGTTATGAGGTGGCTGTGATCCCACAATGACGTGGGAAGTTTCTTGTCTCCTTCTCTACAAACAACATGTCTGTCCGAATACCTTTAGAGCCTGGGCTTGGATTTTTCATCCTACCAGGTTCTCTGACATTGGGTAGGCCTGCAGGTTGCGGGGGGAGTGGTTATCAAAACAGAGAGTTAGCTGTCCCTCCACCTCTTGGTGGTGGAAGGGCACTGCTGGTCCCGAATGGCCTAGCAATAGGAAGGGAGCCTTCTCTATCTCATTTCCAAGCAGTGCTGCCCACTGGCTTCAGCCAGAATCTGGAGGGATTTCGTGCACATCTGTGCTCACATACCTGAAAATGTGTAGGTGTATCCAGCTATATAATTTTATTTTATGTAATTACGACCATTAATATATTTTTTCTGCAATTTGTTTTCTCCTCTTAATAATGTATGCACAAAATCTCCATGATCTCCAGTGAAATGGCATGGGACCTGGCCAGAAAATACTGATAGTCGGTCTGCAAGCACGGGTTTTAGTTCTATACTGTTACAAGAGTCCACCATTAGGATAGAGCAGAGATCCGGCCCTTTGTTAGGTGTACGTTTTCTTCAATGTTACAAAGTCAGATAGACAAAGGAAGGTTTTAAAGTATCTTAAATCACAAGAATGTTACAGAATGTTATAATTGCTCTGCGGCATTGGCTCTTTCCCCAGGTTAAACAAAGAAAGAGAAACTTTTCTGGCTAGAGAGGTCATTAGTTAATCTGAGATAAGCAATTTACTGAAAACAAGGAAAAATACATTTCTGAGCTGATTCACAGGGGAAGGTCATCAAGAGGACGTGAACCCCAATTGACTTGTGAGTGAGATGGGGGCTCCCAACCCCCTCCTCTGTCCTTGCAATATACCATCGGCCCATGTTTCCCACAGTGGAGACTGTTTCAAGGATGCCACCTTGTGACAGTGAGGTGCTGTTGAGACCCTGCAGGGGTCAGAATACTTGACTGAGCCCTGTTATGGCCTCCACAGAAACCTGCAGATTCTGGCAGCAGGTGTGAGATTTCTTTGTCTTGTAGCCCCAAGACAAGCCCCATGAGCTCCCTTGCTGGTTAAACCTGCCAACCTGGAGTGGCCCCAATCTTTACTTAGGTCTTTATCTGCCCTCCTTGTTCTGGGGCAGTTTCAGATTTCACCCAGGAAGCTCAGAGATTTCAAACCAACAGAGGCTATGTGAGGTGGGTGAGTAAGGAAGTTACCTTTATTCATCCAAAAGTAATTTGAAAAGGAGTCATGATTTTAAACATTTTGGGGGGAGGGGGAAGAATTATATTTTATATCTTTTCAGATGTTCCACTTCAGTGAAATTGTCTTAGCATCACAGTACTTTAAATGACTGGATAGTATTCCATATTAGCTATGCACCATAAATTAATTCATCACTAACATATCGAAGGGCACTTATATTTTTTCCAGTTTTTCTTTATCCTGAACTGTATCAAATATTCTTTTAAAAATTTTATTGCAAAAAAAGTACATAAATATGCATTCAATATTTTTTATTTGATAAGTAATTTAAGGAATAGCATATTAAGAATCCCGGAAGCTTCCTTTATATTCCTTCCCAAACATTCCTATCTCTCCTCTCCAAACTTTATGAGTAACATGGTTTCTAACATTGTATATTAGTTTTTCTATTTTTAAACTTCGCATAATGGAATGACCCAGTAACAATCTCACAGGTTTGCATTGTCTTTTTTTTTTAAAAAAGATTTATTTATTTGGGGGGGGGGCCACCTGGGTGGCCCAGTCGTTAAGCATCTGCCTTTGGCTCAAGTCAGGGTCCCAGGGTCCTGGGATCGAGCCCCGCATCGGGTTCCCTTACTCAGCAAGGACACTGCTTCTCCCTCTGCCTGCTTCTCCTTCTTCTTGTGCTCTCTCTCACTCTGTCAAAGAAATAAATAAAATATTTTTTAAAAAAGATTTATTTATTTGGGGCACCTGGATGGCTCAGTCATTTTAAGTGTCTGCCTTCCATTCAGGTCATGATCTCATGGGTGCTGGGATTTAGCCTGCATCACACTCCCTGCAGGTGGGGAGTCTGCTTCTCCCTCTCTCTCTCCCTCTTCTGGCCCCTCCCTGCTTGTGCTTATGTGCAGGCCCTCTCTCTGTGTCATAATAAAATCTTAAAAATAAATAAATAAATAACATATATAGAAATCTTTTAAAAAAAGATTTATTTATTCGAGAGAGAATGCCCTTGTGTGTGGGGGGAGGAGCAGAGGGAGATAATTTCAAGCAGACCTCTCGTTGAGCATGGTGCCCGTTTGGGGCTTGATCCCACGACCCTGAGGACCCCTAAGACGGTTGCAGGATTCTTGTCTCAGGCAGTCGAAGAATGAATCTTATGGACACAAAGGGTGAAGTGAAGTAAAAGTTTATTAAGTGAATGTGAGAACAGAAAGGAAAGAAAAAAAAAAAATGCTCTCATGAGTGAGAGGGGTCCCAAGTGGGTTGCTGCTGAGGGCTTTTATGGTTAGTCTTTTATAGAAAACTGATCCGGGAACTTGGTGACTTTCAGCGGTCAATTTGTAAATATCATAGAAATCTCTCCCTCTAAGGTACAAGACAAACAAGGTAGATTTGCAACTGTCATGAAAATATCTCATCTATAATATTTAAAACAAACAAGGTGGAGGAACAAGGTCTTATTATGTTCCCTTCCTTAGAGTTTTGTAGGCTTCAGCATTTCCACATCTGGGATTTTGAGGAGCCTGGTCACATAGTCCCCTGCATGACCCTAGTCACATAGCCCCCTACCTATCTCTCTCTACCTAGCCCTACCTGTCCCTTATTCAAGACCATGACCTGAGCTGAAATCATGAGTTGGATGCTCAACCAACTGCGCCACCCAGGTAACCCACATTTATTTGTCTTTTACATGGAGGCGTGGTTTAACACTTTTATTGTTGTATTGTGTTCTACTGATTTATCATTTAGAATGTGTGGGCATTTGTGCAGTTACTGATTTGTGGCTATTAAGATTAATAATCCTATAAATATTTTGTGCATGTATATTCTTATATACACAAGTGCATTTTTGCTAGATATTGAAATATTATATGTCATGTTCCAATTTAGTTGACAATACCAGTATTTCTAAAATGTCTGAGTCAAACTGTCAGTATTGAAAGGAATTTCATTATTCCACATTCTTAACTTAAATTATTATTCTAAACTTAAATTATCAAAATTTATTTTTATGTTTTGACATTTTGGTGGATACTTTTTTTTTCTCATTTTACTGATACTAATGTAGTTTCATATAATTGTCCATTTTGTGGAGCACTTTTAAAAATTTCTTACAATTTTTTATTAGATTGTCTAACTGATCTGTAATTAATTTTAAATTCAATTTCTTACTGCTTCAAAAGTATTGCTTATATATCTTGATAGGAGTCTTTCCTTATATATATTGAACATCTTTTCCCACTCTCTGCTGAGGGTCTTTCTTTCTTTCTTTCTTTCTTTCTTTCTTTCCTCCTTTCTCTCTTTCTTTTTCTTCCTTTTTTTCTTCTTTTTTTGGTTTCATAATTTTTCAGTCCATTTCAGTCCAAACATAATATAAAAAGCAGTGGCACCCTCTTTCCCTCCTGGGGGTGATCCATCAAGACCATCAGTTGGGGCTGCTATAGTGGTTCACAGCTCACCATGCAGTATTGTCACATAGATCTGTTCACTTATTACAAAGTTTGTCTTTAAAATTGTTAGTGTGGCTTACTTTTTAATTTTTTATGGGAATCTCAAGATAAGCAGAAGTTGATAATTAGTTGTCCTATTTTTCCTAAGGCTTGATATTTTTCTAGTTTCATTTACAACTCTGTTCTCATACAATGCTATAAATATATTCTTCTGTGTTATATTCTCCCAAATTTACTTTTTACCCTTTACATTTATAGTTAAAATCCACTTGAAATATATTATTTGTGAGTTGTGAAATAGGGAGCAAGACTTTTTCTAGCCACATGGATATTCAATTTTCCAAGCACCATTTTGAAAACTGTCTTTTCCTTTATTGTTCCTGAACATTGTCATTGTCAAAATCAAGTGGTCATGTATTTGCAGGTCTGTTTATGTATAGTCATTCAGTTCTCAGGGTCTGTTTTTCTACTTGGTGTTCATAACACAATGTCTCAATTATTGTAGCTATATAATAACTCTTGGAAATGGGTAAAATAAGTCCTTTTACTTTCTTCTTTATTCCACTTGTCCTTCTTCCAGCATATCTTGGTTCTTTTTGACCCCATAAAATGTTGAATAAAAATGGTGTAGATGGGTGGGCATAAGTGCTTTTTTTCCCCTCTGATATTAAAAGAAATGTTTTCTGCAAGTAACCATTGCATCAGTTTCTCTCCACAATTATTATTTTAGAAATATGCTTTACCAATTTTCTTCTATTTACAGCTTGCTAAGAGCTTTGCCATAAATGGGTTATTTTTTCTCTGCATCTTGAGTATTCATATAGTTCATTAATTTTGTTAATATGGAAAATTACATTGATATATTTTTGCTATATATATATTTTATATATTTCATTCCTGGAATGTTTTAAATTTGGTCATGATATATCTATAGATATCGACATGAACATAGGCATAGATATAAATGATATATATATATTTGCTCTCATTTTAATATTCTTTGTGTATAAAAGAGAATAGTTCTATCTCCTAAAGCCTTTGTGAGGCTTTTTTCCTTTTCTTTTTTTCTTTTTAGAGAGGAAGGGAGAGAGGGGGTGGGGGGGAGGGGGAGGGAGAGAAGGAGAAGGAGAGGGAGAGAGACAATCTTAAACAGGCTTCAGGCCCAGTGGGGAGCTCAACTCCTGGCTTGAGCTCACGACCCTGAGATCATGACCTGAGTGGAAATCAAGAATCGGATGCTTAACTGACTGAGCCACCCAGGTGTACCCCTGCTTTGTGAGGCTTTTATATCAAGTTCGTGCAGGCCTCATACAAATGTGGGGAAATATTTCCTATTTGTCTCCCTACTGAAAGAGTATCAGTATGATTGTTATTTATTTCTTCCTTATGTATTTGGTAAGATTTAATAGTGAAACTACCTGTGCCATGTATATTTTGTGGGAGGCAGTTCTTTTTTCACATCACAGATTAATTTTCTTTACGAGTCATAGGACTATAGCATTTTTCTTTAATTTTTATATTACTTTTAATAAGTTGTACTTTACCAGGAATGAGTTCATCTCATCTAATGTTTACTCATTATTTTGTGCTTTTCTTCATTTTCTTAAATATATCATGCTGATTTATCATAGCTGCCTTATGAATTCTACAATCTATGAATTCTATAATCTAATTCTATAATCTTCTAATTCTATAATCTCTGTCATTTTTAGGTCTATTTCTAATGATTGATTTTTTTTCCTCCCCTTGTTATGGACATATATTGCTGCCTTTCTGTGCCTCGTGATTCTGGATTGGGTTTTGGAAACTCTGAATTTCATGTGTTTTGGATGCTGGAATATATTGTGTTCTTCTAAATGATGTTGGACTTTGTACTGGCTGTGTGGTCACTTAGGGTCAGTAAATTCATTTCCAGCCATATTTCAAACTCTGCTATGGTAAGTCCCGTTTTTAATCTCAGGGCTAACTTAACCCCACTAATAAAGCAATAATCTTTTGACGACACTACCAATATCATGTTTTAGGATGTTTTTCCACTCATAGCATGTTTGTCACAAGTAAGGAAAACACTGGTATATTAACTGGTATGTAAACTCCACATTTCATTTGGATTCCGTAAGTTTTTTACCCAATGTCCTGCTATTCCAGATCCCATTCAGGAGACCCCATTCTATTCAGTCATTATGTTTCCTTGGGTTCCTCTAGACTGACAGTTTTTGATAACCATGACAGTTTTAAGGAGTACTAGTCAGGTTTTTGTTTGTTTGTTTGTTTTATTTTGTTTTTTTGAATTCCCCTTATTTTGGGTTTGTCTATGGTTCTCTCGAGGTTGGACTGCGATTATGGATTTTGTGGGGTAAGATAACAGAAGTAAAGATTCATTCTCATCCGATTACATCAAGGGTACATCCTAATGATATGACTTATCACTCATGACATTAACCTTGGTCAAATGACCAAGATGGTGTTTTTCCATGTTTCTCACTGTAAAGTTAGTTTTCCACCCTCTTCCACCCTGCACTTTTGTGAAACAAGTCACCAAACCTAACCCACAGTTAAGGACAGAAGGTGTGCATAAGACTGGAGGGGGTAGTATATACATAAATTGTTTGGAAGTCTGCTTTTAGGATTCTTTCTCTTCTCTTCACCATACATAGAGATTTTAAACATTTTTTAAAATGACCTATTTGGTTATTTGTCATATAAATTTTCTTGGGTTTTATGTTGGTTTGTTTGCATTACTCATGATGTTTTGCTTCTTTGTGTGTTTTATAATTTAATAGTGCAGGCACTATTGTCAGAGGAATTTTATCTGTGGTAATCTTGAGTAGTATGACAGAAAAGACACTACTTAGGTTCCACTTCAGAGCCTCTCAGCTAAATTGCCTCTTGTTCCCATCGCCACTAAGGTCACCAGCTCTCCTTGGGCTCCTATTATTTTCATGAAGACACAACCCCATCTTACCTAGTCACATGCCTCACACCACTTGTCTTTTGCCTCTTGCCCAGGGCTTCCCTTTTGATGTTAGAGTTTGGATTCACAAAGACCTGGCTTAGCAAACATTGGAACATTGGGGATGTTAAAGCCTATGGAGCAAATATTTGATGAATGAAATATCAGAGCCAGGAAATGGAGTTGTCCCCCTTGCATCTTCTGAAAAGACTGACGAGATATAGTTATTTGGTTTCCATAGGATCAAATAAACAGTAATATCCATTAACAGCCTACCATCAGTGTTTGTCAGCCTGGTGGCTCTCCTTCTAGCTTGACTTCCCCTGGAGTTAGCGACCCTAAAAAAAATGGTGGCCCATAAATCTTCTGCCACAGGCTCTGTTCTCTAAGGAGTTCCTAAGATAAATGCCTCTGCCTGATCCTTCTGAGGTATTATCAACCAGGGATCACCTTTTGTCTAAATTTATTAGCCTGGAGTTTGCAAATTTCAAACTTAAACCCTTAAAACCTTTTCCTATATTCAGAATTCATAGCAAAATAAACATTTTCCCCTGTCCTTTGTTAGGTGCCATTAAAAAAAATCAAGTCTATCTTCTTACTGATGATGAAGCATTTTCAGGATCACATGTTCATATGTGGATCTTAGCATCTACCCACGCCTGTTTCTCCTAACCACATAGGTTGTTAAAACTCTAACTCTGTTATTAAGATTGCAGTTACCCCTGAAGTGGCAGAAACCTCAGTGCCTACTTATGTCTGGTTTTAGATTCTTCTTTTTTTCTGCTCCCTCAATATTTCCCCTACATTCTTTAGAGCCCTGCTGAACATTAAGGTTTATTATTTTTCTCCAATTTTTTCTAGGTGTTATTATTGGTAGGATTTTCATGATGTATGTCTTTCGTAGTCCCAGGAACACAACCCTGAATATTTGCAATTCTGCCTAGCTTGGCGATCTATTTTTATAAATGCACATCAACTTGGAAGCAGAAATTCAAGAAGAGTGTTTGCTACTAGCAAGCACATGCCTTCCCTGAGAAATAACATGGAAGTAGAAAAGACAGGAAAAACAGATACAGACCCAAATAATATACATTGGAGTCCAACAACAATGACTGTAGGGACGATCATCTCTAGATATTTCACTAAACCTGAGGATGAATGGCATGGATGCATGTCCCAGACCTAAATTATCACTAATGTCAACAATGTTGACATTAAGCAAAAGTAACATTTTTGAAGATATTCACTGTATCAAAGAGGGTAATACTATATAAAATATATTTAAAAACTTTTCTTCCTGAGATAACTTCAAGTGCTTTGTTGCTTAGGAGAGGATAATAAGAAGACAAAAATTATAACCATTGCCAATCATCGAGTTTCTAATAGGTGGCTGGTACTGGGCTCTGCATTTTATCTAATTCTTAAACATTCACTTAATTCTCACAGTAAACCTGCAAGATAACTATTATGAGCTTTACTTTATAATAAGAACATTAAAGTTACACAGCAAGTGGCCAAGACAGAATTACAATGTCTATTTCACCATATTGCTATTATTTTCCATCAGGAGAAATTTCTTATCCTATAGACATGTTCTAAGAATATGTCAGATAGCTGAGACATTATCACACTTCCTTGTCCAGGAGACACCCTGACAACTCAGGAAGAGGCAGCATGTACTCAGTGTCTATCCTTTGACCCCTGTTTATGACCTTGTTCTAGCAGTTTCCCAGATGCTCAGTCCCTCCATCTGAAGGAGCCTGTGATGGAGGTATTTTGGCACACATGCCATATTTGTGCCACGGAAACCAGCGGGGAGATCTAAAAGGGGGACTGGAGAGTGAGTAAAAAATGACAAAAACAGCAATAAACAGGAGGGCCAAGTTTTCAAATATGATAATTCTGTCTGGACAGTTGACAAAGAACAAATGCTCCCTTGCTCCCTGTGGAAATGATAATTTTAAAAAGCAGACTGGGGATTTTAGATAATTATTTAGTCCTTTTAAATATTTATGAGTTCCACTGTGCTACATACATTTTAAAAGACAGTTGACAACTGCAGCATATATCATCTTGTTCCCCCTGCAAGCTAAAAATAGTATTTTTTCTTTTAATGTAAAAACAATGCTTTCAGGGTGGTGTCCATGAAATAAAAGACTGTAAAATGCTAATTTACAGGCATGAAGGCAAATAATGTTATAAGAAATTCTTCTTGTGGACTTTCAGATGAGTAATGGAGTCTGTCACGTCTGCCTGAGAGAGACCATAGAGGGCACTCTTGATCAGTAGCCAGGACAGGGGCTGAGGTCCTGAGGTCCTGAGGTTACGGCTGCCAGTCTACCCATGGGGCGTTGGAAGCTTAAGGGATCAGTCCAGGGGTAGCCTGGAGAAATAAAATTAGATTCAATTTGGAAATGAGAACCAATTTTGGGATCAAAAAGACAAAGCATTGACAGGAGCAGGAGAAAAAAAAGAAAGAAAGAAAATAGGCTTCCAAGAAGCAAATTTTGACCATTGTTTCAAATTGAGCTCGTGTTTTTAATCCTCTTCCAGGGGCCAGATGCAGAGGTGTAGATGAGCCTGGCTGATTTAATGGGGCAGCTGGGTACCTGCAACACTCCTGTGTCTCCATGAGGTAGAAAGTTGTCATGGAAACTGTCAGTGCCCCATCCCAGACCCACCTCACCAGCAAGTATGCCCATTCTCCATTTCCTGAGAGTAGTTCCTGTTAGCATTCCAGACACCCCTAAAATTGCCCTTGGCCTAAATGACCCACCTTACTTGACAAGCCACTTCCTCTTTGAGTCAGAATTTAATCAGTGATTGACTGACATAGAGTCAAAAATGCTGGCCCTTTACCACAAGGTGTGGCTGTCACCATGGCACAGTGCACCCTGAAGGACTCCCCACGGGATCAGGCCGAAGTCCATCTTTTGTCGAGGCCACATTTTTGCTCAGCTCCTTCCCCAGTGCCCTTGTGTTACCTTCACTTCTTTACATAGTTCACCTAAGTTCACCCCTTTTTAATAAATCATTTGGTGAGACTCTCCATTCCAGGCCCTTCTGGGGAGCCCAACTACGCTGGAAGGATAAGGGTTGCACTTATTAGGGCAGCCAAATGGGGAAACTGAATATCTGACAAGGAGAAAGGTGTCTCTCACACTATACCATACAAAGTGTAATCAGTTACTTAGATGTCTCCTTGGGGATGACTGGGTCACCCTGAGTATAGCAAGAGCTTGGTAAATAGCCATTCTCCAAGCCAAAAATGTCCTTCTCCTCCTGAACACTGCTCATGCTTTAGGACTCCGTCCTGACTCTTGGAAAATACTCTCTTCTTGCCCTGCCTCCAAGTTCTGCATGGATGTGATCGGTTCTGATTTCCCCTTCACTCGGGCTTCCATGGTAGTTTGCATTGCTCTGTGTTGTTGATACATCACAATGTATCTTGAGGTTGGCTCTGACTTTTATTGAGTGTCCATAAATGCCCTAGCTTGCTTCAGCTAGAGGGGGCAAGGCAAAGCAGTGTTCTATACCTGAGGTCCTGCTTCTGAGGATGGCAATTTCTTTGCACTTCCTCCTACCTCCTATGAGCACCACATTCCCCCTCCGCCACCTGTCTCCCACTGTCTGAGGGTAGCAGGAATGCCCTGGGGTCAACAGCTGTTCCATTAGGTCTGTCTGGAAGTAGTGCCTCCAAAAGTCTGTCACACAGGTGGATATAGTGATAGGACACTGAGATTACCAGTCTCAGTGGTAACCCAGCATCTCCCAACCAGGACTGAAGAGGAGGGATAGCTCCAGGCCATTCTCATGAGCAGGAAGCATCTCTGCTGAATTCTGTGCTGTCATATAAGCCATACAAACATGTCATTGCATCATGGAGCTGGCTATAAAATGTGTAATGGGTCAGGTTGTTGTCTTGGTAACACCCTATGGAGAAGTTTCTAGGCCTGAGGAGGCCTGAACCATGGGGATGTACTGTATTGAGCTATATGAAAATACTGCTGAGAGGCAGCTCGCCCTACAGGTTTCAGAAGCAGGGAGTTTTGGAGTCCCCGCTCCAAATAGCGGCTAGCACATTTCCTTGAGTACCAGTGTGCCCTGACAGAGTCCACGCGTACTGAAGACATGTATGCACAAAAGCACATGTAGGGGTGGGGGACATGGACACATATAAGAGGAGACAACCCTGTCAATTAGTCTGAGCTGAGACCTGGGTACCTGGGTCTGCTGTATTGAGTAGTGGCGGAAGCCCCTAGAGGAAAGGACACCATAAACCTCGCTCTAAGGAGCTTCTGTGACCCACACGGTGGAGGCTCTTTCTTCTCACATAGAGGCCTGTGTCTTCAGTCTAAGAAGACTTTGTCACAAGGTAGATAAAGAGTTTGAGGGACATATCAGAAGTCTGGTGAATGAAACAGATGTGATGGGAAAGGCCTGGAATCACCCCAGGAACACTTCCCCAGATAGATGATAGGGCTTGTTCATGGGTAGGTGCTGACAAATCTGTGAGAAAACGTCCCCCCCACCCTGCCCACGGAGACGGTAGCACGATGAAGTGACCATACTCAGCCTCAGCTGCGGGCAAATCGTATTCGGTCCTCCTGCAACTTGCCACAAGCCTGAGAGAAGAAGAAGAGTTTGATGAGTGTATGAAGAGGATCCCAGAGATAAAATCCTTCATGTGTTCTGGAAACAATAACAAAATTCTGTCCTAGTCAACACAGTATGTGTGAAATCGGAGATCTTGCTCATCCATCCAGGCATGAGGGAGAAATCATGTCCTCAGATACTGCCCTGTCTTCAGGCGCATGGCTCTTAGCCTGAAACCCAGGCAATGCAGTCCTGCAGGGAGAACCAGCGATGGAGAATTAGAGCCCTCAGCTTCCAGCACTTGAGATCCCACAGGAAGTGGCAGGGTCAGGTGCCATGTGGGGATCTGGACACAGGGCTGGGATCATCCCCTAGAAGGTTCATCCCTTCCCAAAGCTTGAATCTCAGCCTGCCCACAGGTCTCTATTACCATGGGAAGAATAACAGATTTGGAGGCAGAAGTCTTGAGTGTGAATCCTACCAGTAAGATGGTTTATTAGTTGTCAGGCTTTAAACAAGTAGCGTTAGCCCTCCCATCTGTAGAAAGGGAATGACAATGCCCACGTTTCAGAGTCACAGCAAAAAACAAATGAGATCACTTATGGAAATGTACTGAGCATTCCACCAACCACAGGTGAAAAAATTACAGCTAGTTAATGGGCATCTCTTCTCTGCTATATTCTCTCTTAAGCTAAGCAGGCGTATACGAAGACAGACACGACAGAATCTTTGCAGGTGGCTTACCAGCCCGGTAAGGAGAGGTGGCTGTCCCAGGGCCGCAGGGATCAGGTTTTACTGCAAGATATCTAAGGCCCTGTAAGAGGAATCTCAAGTATGTTTTGAGGACAGAGGCCTGGTTCTATTTCTCAAGTTTATAGAATTGGGATTAAACTCAGGTCCTCGTAAATCCAAAGCCGGCCTTCCTCCTCCTTCAGAGACGTGTGGCTTATGTAGTGCTGGGACTAGAGCTACTGTCCGATGTGTTGACTGCCAGCACGGAAGTATTTTTGCTGCAGCACACTTTTGTTTTGTTTTGTTTTTTTCCATCATTTTTCCATCATTTTTTCCATCAACATTAAAGCAAGTAATTTCAATTTCAGAGTCTAAATGAAAACACTGGGGTTGACCCTTGGGGAACCTGCTATTAGACCAAATACTTTTCTCCCAAAGCATAAGAGACTTTGTACAACCCTAACTGGAGTTACTTTATTGCAGCCTAATGCCAAAGCACAGATTCCTAACATAATTTTTCTTTATGATGTAGGAACAAAGTCTTCCGATGCTTGGATAGGTTGACAAACTAGTTTTTCCTCTCAAGAGAGAGAACTGCAACACCGTGTCTGAAAAGCCAACTCTCTGGTTGGGAAAAGGTGGTTTCTCATATCAGGCAGTTGAAAAAGAGGACTGTTGGAATAAACATCCCAGTTGCTCTCGTGGAAGCTGAGGCGCTGCCCCAGGGGAAAGGTGCTGTGGTGTCACTTTCCACTCTGGATCGCTCCTGGAGGCAGAGGGTTGTGGGTTTAAAGCAAATCATTGTTCTGGCTGATTTCACTCAGAGGCTCGTCCAGGCTGACCAACTGGTCAGTGTTGTTTCCCCAAACAAGGAATCCTTTGCCTCCTTCAGGCCCTTGCTGTTTCCTAAGAGCTCCTGGGAGCACAAAAGGAGTGGCAGTTGGTTAAAGTAAGAATAGAATGAGGAGAAGGGAGTTGAGGGAAATTGGGGGGGAGATGAACCATGAGAGACTATGGACTCTGAAAAACAACCTGAGGGTTTTGAAGGGGCGGGGGGTGGGAGGTTGGTGTGGTGCATAAACAATGAATTCTGTTATGCTGAAAAGAAATGAAATTAAAAAAAAAAAAACTGATAAGACCAATTCAGCCAAAGGGAGAGCTGCCCCCTCTGACACTCACTATTGTCATTCAAGTGAGATCTCTTGCTTATGTTGATTAAGAAAAATCAACACTGCTCCCTGTTGCCAAGCACTGTCAAAGCAAATACACAGTGGGAAGCAAAATTCATTTGCCTCCCTGCAAGTCCCTACTATGGAACCAAGCCTTTTGGAATGTTTAGCTTAGCTCAGGGCGACTTTATCAATTGCTGATTCTAACCTCCAATGACGACATTTATTAAGCTTCTACTCTGGGCCAAGAACTGTAAATGTGAGGAAAGAGATAACTCTCCATTTCTCGGGGTTCTTGCAACTTAACGAGAAATTTTTATGATGTAGACATAGCATTTTATATTTATTCATCCACTCAGCAAATGTATTAAAAAATTAAGCACCTAAATTCTAGAAGGTGGGGGATCAGTACTGAGCCTAAAAGAGACAGTTGCTGCCCAATTTCTAATGAAGGAAGTCTGGCTGTAAACAAATAAAAAAAGTAAAATGCATAGCAAAATGATAGAAGCCAGTAAGGGATATGAAGAGGAATAAAGAAGGGAGAGAAAAATGCAGCATACTAAGGATGGGTTTGGGAGGGTTTTCCTATATCACGTGGTCAAGGACGACTTCTTTGAAAGACTTTTGAGAAATCAAAAGGAAAACAGGGAGCAAGTGATGTGGCAATGAGGGGAAAGGTGTTTTAGGCAGAGGAAACAAGTGAATGGGTGATGAAGGGACACTGTGCTTGGTTCTAGGAATCAAGAACCAGCAAGGAAGTGGGTGTGGCAGGAGGGGAGAGAGGGTAGGAGGAAACTATAGTGTATGGAGGAAAAGCTGCACATCAAACAGAGCCTTGGAGCATCAGTAGATGCTCAGCCATTATTCTGTATGTTCTGGAAGACATAGGGGTTGGTGGGGGGACGAGGTTCAGCAGAAGACAGACATGATCTGGCTTGAATTTGAGAAAGAACATTCTGGGTCCTTTTGAAGAATAAATGGTAGGATAGTAGACAAGCAGAAAGACCAGATAAGAAGTTAATGCAGTAACCCAGGTAAGAAATGCTGGTGCCCAGAACCAGGATGATAACAAGAGAAGAGACCAGATTTTGTAGGTTAAAGGTAGAGAAAAAGCATTTATTGATGGGCTTGCTGTAGGTTGTGAGATAAAAGGAAGAACTGAGAATGATTCAAAGGTTTGGAGGCACAACACATGGAAATATAGAGTTGCCATATACTAAGCCAGAGAAAATTGTGAGGGAAGGAGGTATGGGAGTGAAATTATGAATTTGGTTACTGATGAGATAAGTTTCAGATGTCCCATATTAATCTGGGCTCAGGAGAAATATCTGTGGTTTAGATGTAAATTGGGGGACATTGACATAAAAGTGTTTTATTTGTCACCAAGAGATAAGCTTGCCCAATGGGTGAGTTAACAGAGTAGAGAACAGGTCGTTGGTGAGTGCTGGTAATATTTAAAAACTGAGAACAGGAATGAAGTAGCAAAGAAGATAGGGAAGGGGAAGCCAGGAAGCCAGGGGCCAAATTAGGAGTGAGGATGATATCATGGAATTCAGGTAAAGAAAATGTGTTTCACTCAGGGAGAGAATGGTTGAGAGCTGTGTGTGTATATCACACATGCCTGGAAGTAATTATATGTTCTGCAGGAGTTCACAGAACAGAGTGATTCTTAAGGTTGGAATAGGAGCCATAGAGAGGCTCTGTTTTAGAATGGAGCCATGACTGGTGGAGAGAGGAAAGCATTTTAAATGAGAGATACCCCATATTAGCAAATGCTGTAAAATGCTTACCATGTGCCAGGTACTGTTCTCAGAAATTTACTTATGTATTAAATATGTATGAATATATACTCTTAAAAATCTATGAAGTAGGTACTGTTATTGTCTCTTGCTATAGATAAGTGCTTGGGATTACACAAATGATATGAATTGGGCAATACAGTTTCAGAAAACATCTTCTTAACACCTTTATCCTGCTAGGTTTTTTTAAAAATCATTTTTTAAATTTAAATTCAATTTAATTCACATACAGGGTGTTATTAGTTTCAAAGGTAGAATTTAGTGTTTCATCAGTTGCATAGAACACCCAGTGCTCATTCCATCAAGTGCCTTCCTTGATGCCCGGCCCCCAGTGACCCCATCCCCCCCCCACCTCCCCTCCAGCAACCCTCAGTTTGTTTCCTCTAGTTAAGAGTCTCTATGGTTTGTCTCCTTCTCTGTTGTCATCTAATTTTCTTTCCCCTCCCTTATGTTCATCAGTTTTGTTTCTTAAATTCCACAGGTGAGTGAAATCATGATAGTTGTCTTTCTCTGAATGACTGACTTCACTTAGCATAATACCCTCTAGCGCCATCCACATCATTGCATTAGGCAAATTTTTGATGCTGAGTAATATTCTTTTTTTTTTTAAGATTTTATTTATTTATTTGTTTTACAGAGATCACAAGGAGGCAGAGAGGCAGGCAGAGAGAGAGGGAAGCAGGCTCCCCGCTGAGCAGACAGCCCGATGTGGGGCTGGATCCCAGGACCCTGGGATCACGACCTGAGCCGAAGGCAGAGGCTTTAACCCACTGAGCCACCCAGGCGCCCCTGATGCTGAGTAATATTCTTTTTGATGTTGAGTAATACTCAATTGTATGTATATGCCACATCTTCTTTATCCATTCTTCTGTTGTTGGCTCTTTCCATGTTTTGGCTATTGTGGACTTTGCGGCTATAAACATTGGGATGCCTGTGCCCCTTCAAGCCACCATGTTTGTACCCTTTGGATAAATAACTAATAGGGCAATTTCCCGGATACCACTGTTTTTATAGGTAAACCCATAGAGTTAAGAAAAGACTTAACTAGACTGATAAACCATGGATAGACCAATTTGACTAGAGTGGAAGATTTTTTTACAAGAGCAAGTGAAGTTCAAAAGCAAGCATAGGGCTATATCACATGATGTGGGCAGATCTTGGTTTTAGACTTTATTCTGGGGGCAATAGGGGAACATTCATGTTTCTAAATGGTATAATTTTGAGTTAAGATTTCCTCGTTTTCTTTCTTTTTTTTTTTAAAGATTTTATTTATTTATTTGACAGAGATCACAAGTAGGCAGAGAGGCAGACAGAGAGAGAGAGAGGAGGAAGCAGGCTCCCTGCTGAGCAGAGAGCCTGATGCGGGGCTCGATCCCAGGACCCTGAGATCATGACCTGAGCCGAAGGCAGAGGCTTTAACCCACTGAGCCACCCAGGCGCCCAAGATTTCCTCGTTTTTTAAGGGACACATGGCCACTTAACAACCACAGATGGATAAAAGTTTGGAATTTGAAACATTCTCATAAATCCTAACAGTGCAGAAATTGAGACTGGACATTTAAATGAGTTCTCTAAAGTCATACAGATATGGGCAGGCAGGGGCATCAGCAGGGCTGGACCCGAGTCTGTGCCACTTAACCTCACACCTTTACCTGTGGAAGTTAATGATTAGACTAGAACTAACTTAAAATTGGCCTGGATATAGTGACTTGGGTCTAGTTTTAATATTTCTTTTTATTTAATTTTATAATTTATTGTGAAATATTTTAACATAAGTTAAAATAAGTTATAAAATAAATTTAATAGACACTTCATTTCAATTTGTAGCTTTAGGCCAAAAGCCTTTAAGAACAAAGGTAATCCAATGAGACCCTATGGACTCTGAGAAACAGACTGCGGGTTTTGGAGGAGAGGGGGTGGGGAGTTGGGTGAGCCAGGTGGTGGGTATTAAGGAGGGCATGTATTGCATGGAGCACTGGGTGTGGTGCATAAACAATGAATCTTGAAACACTGAAAAAAAAATAAAATTACAAAAAAAAAAAAAAAAGAACAAAGGTAATCCAGGGAGAATCACTCGTAAAATGTTTAGTTGGTACATCAGACACAGCCAGTGTTCTGCCCACATCCTCACTGATCCATGCATAACAGTTCAAATTCTAATAGTCATCCCCGCATTTTGTTGTTGTTGCTGTTGTTGGGAGGGGTTCCCTTGTTTGGGTTTCCAGAACCTACTCTGTCCATGTTCTTGGCAGGTTAGAGAGGACTGGAAGGTAATATTCTCCAGGAGTAGCCCCGAGACAATGACTGCTGGGTGTGGGGTATAAATGCCAAATCTCTCTCACCCCTTACCCACAAAAATGAATTTCTCCCATGTGATTAATGTCCTGTTGCTCACTCTGGTAGCTGATTGAATTAAGCCCCCTTTATGGATTTCCTTTCCCTTTACTTCCTCCTCTCTCTGCCAGTGTTACCTTCACTTCCTAAGTCAACTTTTTCACAACTGTGGTTTCAGTAATTGTTTCTAGAAGAACCTAAAAGAAGACAGCACATGTACCTTAAATGAAAATTAGTCCATCCCTATTGCCCTTTTACACAAATAGAAGTTCTGTGTTCTGCTGATTATTACAGCGTTGACCTGTATGGTGGTGGAGAATGCGCCAGCTCTAATTTAATTTGCATTTCTTGTCATCCAGAAGATGAATGCAGGTCTTGACTTTCCTGCACACCTTCAGGAAGAGTCACTGATTTGTGTCCCTTTGTCATCTCATTTCAGCAACAGGGGCTCAGGTCATCAGGCCTGATAGGACACAGCAATTGTTGGCAAAAGACAGCGATGCAATTTCACATTCCTCTTTCTTAAGTAGAGAGCACACTAGAATAAGCAAGGCAGTTGTTTCCAGTTTTAATTTAAATTAAAGAGCATTTATGTCTTTGGCCAAGCTCTTGAAGCCACACTCTTGTGAGTTATAACAGTGGGCTGGGCAAAGGGTTCCCTGATTTGCTGTGTTCTCTTTTCTCTGGGTAATGTCCCTCTGTGCTCATCACTGGTAATCTTATTTGCCATAGAGGGATCCTTATGTCAACATGAAACATCACTATAAAAGTCCTCATTGAAGGAAGGGGATGAACAGGTTCCTAAGACATTAATTACTTAAAGAGATTTTATGAGCAACAGTTCCATCTCTAGTGGTTAAATAGACACATGGTTGAGAAATGAAGCTCTGAGGAAGGGAATCTGGGGTTTTATATCATGCAAAGCTTCAGATTCTGTCATATTCCTTATGTTATGTAATTGCCCTTAAAGTTACTAATGAACAAAATGAAGATCAGAGAGGTTGAGTGACTTGCCCAAAGCAACATGTTGTTTAGTGGTGGAGCCATTATCTAAATACAAGCCTCTCTGATTCAAAACCACAGTTTTATAATAACATTTTCTGCTTAAAAGTAGAGGGTGAAGAGAATAAATTGCCCCACAGTGAATTTTTTTCTACATTCCAGAATGTGAAGTGATGCTGAGACAAGGTAACAGGGGACTTTGAGCCAAATAAGAAGGGATGGAGTGTTTTGTTCTCTTTTGTTTTGTTTCTCAGACTTAGGATGTATTTGGGAGAAGAAATGAGTATCTTAAAAGTCAACTTCAGTTACAGCAGATATCAAAGGCTGTGTCTCTGGCATGGAGCTAAGAGTGACACAGGTCAGGAGCCATGTGTGACTGGAATCCAAGGAGGATGATGGCACCAAACCCAGTGTCCCCAGAGTGCAAAAGGTCTGACTGCTCTCTGGGCACACAGGCCATTCCCTGTAGTCCTGGGCATGCAGCCCAGAGGGAAGCTGGTTCTGAAAACTGCGGAAAACCAAGACAACCTGCTCAGCCTCTGTAATAGGTACTTTCTGCTGTGTAAGAAACTATCACAAAACTTAAAAGCTTAAAATAATCAATATTTATTTAGCTCGAAAGTCTGTGAGTCAGTTGATTGGTTCTCCAGGACTAGGCTGGCTTGACTGATTTTTATTGGGATCGCTCAAGCATTTGTCATCCCCTAGATAGCCTGGGCTGGTGACTGAATAATCAAGGGCAACCTCACTCCCATGTCTGGCAATGGACCAGCTTTTGTCCAGAGCGACAGATGTGACTGCACCTTGTGTCATTCATATTCAGCGTGTTAGCCCAGGCTACTTCTCCTGAGAGAGAGATACAGTACCAGGAATATAAAAAATGGCAAATCTCAATGGACAAGTTTCCTCTGATGATAACACCTTGCAGAACTATATAGTATAGTATCACAACCAAGATATCAACATTTTTTTTTTT